>LPNX010963554.1:357515-379575 GCA_001517045.1 Pseudotsuga menziesii
TCCATATTTAACTCAATATTTTTTTGGAGCTAGATCATTTTCCTCTTCATAATGTATGTAGAATAGTTTCTTCTCATTGCACTCATACCCTTTACTATACTTGTTGTCACAATTGAAACATGGTCCTTTTCTTTTTTTTCTTCCAATTTCTAAGGCATCAACCTTATATATTTATTATGATCGGGGGAGGAAACACTTCCCTTTTCATAGGTGTTAGTAGTATCCATTCTATTAACAATATTTTTAGTTTCATCTTTCCTTTCCAAACTAAAATCATTATTCAATGATTTAGGCTCAAAGAGACATATGTCATGCTCAATGAACTCCTTTAGAGTTCCCATAAAGAGATCCGACAAATTATCCTCGGTAATGTTCTTCACTCTAAGACTCAACTTATGAAACTGCTGAATGTGATTTGCAGCTTGACCTTTTTGCGTGATATTTATCAATTGGCTGAAGAAGTTATTACTATTAATATCCATATTGTTCTATCAATTCTTTTATAAATTTGAAATTTTTTAAAACCTCAATAGGTTATCTAACTCTGATGTTGGGTTATGTTATAAAATAAAGTAAGCTAGGCAGGTTGATGATAGTATGGTGGTTGAAAAAACATTTCTCAATTTGGATTGAATTGGACTTACAGACATAATTTCCTCAAGAATGAATTGGGTTCTCAAATCACTAGAAAGTTGGGACTTATTCACTTACAATATTTGGCCTACATTTATAAAAAATATCTAATGAATTATGAGTTTAATCAAGAGCTCTTGGAGAGATTAGTATAGCTTGTTTGGATGCCTTGTTAGGCCTTGTTGTTGCTATTTAGGGTTTGCAGTCGTTCTAGATACCCTAGATAGATTTTGGGAAGCTTTGGAAAATTCCTTGGAAAGACAGGAAAACATGTGGAAATATAAACCAATTTTTGGTAAAAGGTTTGGAATATTCTTTTGATGTTTCAATTCTGAGTTCCATAAAGTTTATCTGTATAGGATGGCTAATAACTCATTGATGAAAATTCAAAATCTAAACATAAAGGAAGAAAAGAAGATAACAGTGACTTGGTCTCGGGCCTCTATCATTGTACCCACAATGATCGGTCATACAATTGATGTTCATAATGCCAGAGAACATTTACCCATTTATGTAACATATCATATGGTAGACCACAAATTAGGGGAATTTGCACCTACTATGTTGGTTGTGGAGCTTGCTCTTCCAGATTCAGAGATGTTATTTCAGTCGTGTTTGGATACCAACACCTGACGGAGGGTGTGGGGGGATTACCCGCCACTGTAGTCACCAGGGGGGTCCAAGGGGGGTGTGGGGGGGATTCCCCTCCCACTATAGTTGTAAGGGGGTTCCATGGGGGCTACGATTGGTTTGGGATCCCCCACTGGAGGGGGTTCGGGAGAAGCGCCCCTGTAGCAAAAATTTAGGAAAAATGCCTTGTAAAATGTTGTATTTCAGAGTCATGAATTGATTAATAATGGGTGATTTATAGGCCCATGGTATTTGGAAAAACCCTAAAAAGGTTTTATTAAGAGATATATAATCCATTCCAATATAGATTTGCGTTGTCATTACACATTTTGATTGTAATTATCCCCACACTATAATTATGTATCAAATCATCAATACTTCCACAAATTTCTGTAATAAATCATCAATAATGATGATTTTTGTCCAACGACAGAGTCGATGGGCGAAGATCCCTGAGCGACATCTCTTAGCCAACCTTCATAGCTTGTCTCATTCCAACCATCTACCTCCATAGTTTCCATGGGACACTTGGCGGTCATGCATATCATCTAAAGCACAACTGTGTAGGTCCACTAGACACTTGGTTTGTAAATCTAAAAACCCAAACTATGTGAGCCAAAGCCATATTGCAATGGGAAAAATGTGGGTGATTTGAAGGTTGGTTAGGATTTAAAAAATCAACAGAACATGCCATAGAAGGATTTTCATGCTTCTATGGAAATACAAGCTTAGCACCTCCCACTTCATTTTCATTCCTCGGAGGAGGGAAAAGATTTTCAGGTAGATATTGAAGTGTGTGGCCCTCCTCTCTTCGGAAGGACGCACGTCTTCCATCTGAGGAGGATATAATTAATGGTTAACTCTAATATTATTCCTCTGCTCACCATGTTTTTCCTTCTTATCCAATATATTCGTAACATGGCCCATAAGAGTCCCTTTTATATGTAATGACTCCATCTGTCAATTAGAGGAGATTAGTAACAATTTACTAATTTTTTTTTAACAAAAACAGGTAGTTTTTTTTTTTAGGAAAATTATACATGACAAGAAGAGCCATTGTCAATATATCCAATTACAATCTAGGCAGAAAAACTATTGCAATCCATTCAAAGAATAAAAAATTTCTTTCAAGAGGAAGCTCCCAGATAAACTTAGGGTATTGGATGAAATGAACTAGCTACTCCATTATGACTAAGATGACCTTAAGCCAAAAGACAGGCTATATTTGCCAAAAAATCTGTCGTTCCATTTAAATCTCTTAAAATGTGAAAAAAATAAACCTACTCAAAGTCCTTCATTGTGATTCGGATTCTCTGTGGAATTAAGTTCAAATCTGAATTATTAAAAAGACCATCTGAATTTAGCATTTTAATCAAGAATTCGGAGTCCTCGTAAACTTGAATAGATTTAATACTAGCCTCCTTTTCCAACTGATAGGCCTTGAGTAAATTGTAACTCTCAGCTTGATTATTAGACATTTTACCAATCCCCCAACTAAATCTAGTTACAGTCGGCCGATCAGATGAGATTATCAACCCCCTAGCTCCAACTAACCTAGGATTGCCCTTGGATGCGCCATTGAAGAAAATACATGCACATGAAGAATTTTTCCATTGTTTTAAGCATTCGGTCGTATTGCACGGAATGCACCAAGCTGAAGGGAAAATTGGTTTGAAGGTATTCATTTTTCGATTGACTAGAGGACAATTTCCCATCCATATACACACTTCAGATGGAATATCGAATGTGGAAAAGAAATTATGAACTAGTTTTGATATATGCGATTTGGAATTAGCAGCTACTTTTTCAGGTGTCGACCACTTGTCATTGAATATCAAATCGTTACGTGATATCCACAAAGACCACCATATGAGTTTCGGAATTACCTGCCAAATATTTTTCCACTCCATAATTTTGATCAATTTGCTAGAATTCCGATCTTGACAGCTTGGAATCCTTTCATGCTAGGAGAAGAAAAGCGATGTTACAGAACTGTGAGATAAAGTCGTAACAGAAAGGCCAAGAAGAACCATCTCACATACATGTTGAGAAAACTCACAATTGATGAAGATATGGTCAGACATTTCCTCGGCTATATTGCATAAACAACATCTAAACATCCCATTGAAACCTCGCCTTTGCAAATTCTCTCTAGTCAGCACTCGTTTGTGCAGAAGGAGTCAGGTAAAGAAATTTTCCTTAGGGAGACAAGGAGAGGACCACACATCCTTCCATATTACTGGATAAGAGCAAGGGCCAAGGGACGATTGAAGAGCTGAGAAGCCTAGTCCAGTTGCATATTTTCTTGTATGACCCCACCCCCAAACATATTTGGAAAAGCAGTTAACCGGAGCCATACCGTTTAGATAAAGAATCAACCATTTCTGCTAAGAGATAAGATGAACCGGAGTCTCAAGAAAGACCCAGCCAATCCAGTTCCCATCTCTATCCCAAACACATATGTATGCCAGCCTAAGGAGCCCTTTATTGGTTAACTAAATCTTAAACTCAGATAATGAATTGATAGAGGAAAGAGGAATATTTCCTAAAATCTTATCCTCCCATAGAAAAGTATTTTTCCCACTTCCTGGAATTCTATAGAGCTAAGACTAAATATTATCGAAACCTTTTCTACATAGATTCCATACTGTTGTTCTTGTAGGGGTGTTAGCTATCTTAATATTTCTTAGTGAGCCTCCTTTTAAGTTTTTCTTCGAAAATATCTTACTGATGGGATGGTGTTTGTCTGAGTACAATTTCCATACGAGCTTTCCTCCCATAGCCATATTAGCCAGCTCAGGGTCTCGAATTTGAAGACCACCCTCCAAAAGTGGTCTTTTGAGGGTTTCCCAATTGACTAAATGCATCTTCTTTTGATTTCCTTTGCCACCTTCCCAGAGAAAGTCACGAATAAGTTTGGATATTTGAGCAGAAATGGACTTGGGGGAAAGAAGCAAAGAAAGCTTTAAAATAGGGAGGAATGAGAGAACATACTTTATCAGAATCAGTTTTCCCGCCTTAGTTAACCATTTCCCACCCCAAGAGACAATTTTAGATTAGATTTTACCAATCACATCCAACCACAGGGAAGGAGGATTGGGTCCCAAAGTTGAGGGAAGCCCCAGATACTTGATTTTTTCCCACTTTTCAAATCCGAGGAATCCCAAATAATGAGCTATTTTATTAAGAGACCGGTGATCTATGTTCCAACCATAAACAACACTTTTGCTTTTATTGATCAATGCACCAGAGATTGAGCAGTAATTTTTCAGAATTACATTGAAATCCCAATTAATGATGAGGGATGCCACTCCCAATAAGAGAGTCATCAGCATAAAGGGCATGGTTTATGGGAGCCACCCCACTTGCAATATTAATTCCAGGAAGAGCTCCAACAACCATTTCAGAAGAAATTTTTCTACTTAGCACTTCCGCCATCAAAATATATAGAAAGGGGGATAATGGACACCCTTGTCGCATCCATATCATAGCTTGAAATAAATCTATCAGCCTTCCATTTACAAGCGGTGAAATCTAGGGCCTGTTTGTGCAGGCTTTTATCAAAGCAACGAACTCTGCACTAAAGCCAAAAGAGCTTAAAACTTGATAAAGGAAGGAGAGCTTGACTCGGTCAAAAGAACCTTTCATGTATAACTTTATCAACATGCCTTTCTCATTTCTTTGAGAATTGGAATGAAGGGCCTCCTGTACTTGTATCACATTATCTATTAAATGTCTTCATTTAACAAACCCTCCCTGAAGAGGAGAAATTATAGCTCCAAGCAAAGGTTTCAATCTATTGTCTAATAGTTTGGCCAAGATTTTATAAGAAGCATTACAAAGAGAGATGGGTCGAAATCTATTAAAAGAGGCAGGATTTATTTCTTTTGTAATAAAGGCTAGAAAGGTAGAGTTAGTGTTCCCTCCTACTTTGGCTTTTTTAAGGTAATATGAGATCATTCGGAGGAGATCGTATTTGATAATATTCCAACATAATCTATAAAAATGGATAGAGAATACATCCAGATTGGGGGCCTTATCTATCTCCATATCCCAGATGACATCAACAACTTCTTTCTCATAGTATATTTTTGCAAGTCCTGCATTTTCTTCTTGGCTGACCAATGAAGGAATATTAGAGAGAAAATCATAATTCATCATCACATCAGAGTTACCATCTTCCTAGAACAAAATCTAGAAATGCTCATTAACAGTTGAATGCAATTGCATTTGACCTTTAATTACCTATCCTATATAAGAACAAATCTCTGATCTATGGTTACGGGAAAGACTGAACTTTCATTACCGATGGAAAAAGGTATAATTATTATCCCCTGCTAGGAGCCAAAGTCTATGGGATTTAAGCCTCAAATCAACTTCCTCCTGGCGAAAGGAAATGGAGGCTGAATATTATGCATCCTGCTCAAAAAATAGTTGAGAATGAGATATTACCTTATTTTCCATACTGAGTTGAATATCATCTAGAGCCTGAACTGACTCTTCCCTGCTTCTCGATGGGTTTTTTATGGGTGTTTTGATCCATCTTTTCAAAGAAACCTTGGTAAGCTTCAATTTTTGTTCCTAGACAAAATTGGGTGAGCCGTCTATGAACTAAGACCAAACTTGGGAGATTATTTCCCCAAAACCATCCCTTTCAGCCCAAAGAGGATTTAACTGAAAAGGTAAAGGACTGAGGTTTTATTCTCTTTCCAATAGAAGATCAATTGGATGATGATCTGACGTGATATTCGGAAAAATTATTGAGGATAAAATGTTGATATCAAACAATGAGCTTTGGACTAAAAATCGATCTAAACGGGCATAAATTTGTGCCAATCCCACTATGTTATATGTCCACGTAAAACATCCCTTCTTCGACTTTAGATCTAGTAGATCGTGAGCATGTATCAAGGAGTCAACCATCTCATGAAATGGATCATTGCCACTATTTCCAAGTCATTTTTCC
Source organism: Pseudotsuga menziesii (assembly GCA_001517045.1). Taxonomy (NCBI): domain Eukaryota; kingdom Viridiplantae; phylum Streptophyta; class Pinopsida; order Pinales; family Pinaceae; genus Pseudotsuga; species Pseudotsuga menziesii. Next base: position 363,745 of record LPNX010963554.1, read on the forward strand.
TTGGGTTCCAGAACAATATTAAGATCACCAGCCATGATTATATTTCTGAGAGCATGATTTTCCAAGTAATTTGACAGAGTTTTCCAACAGATTTTTTTCTCCAAGTGATTAACAAGAAAATAAAGGTTGAAAAGAGAGATCATTGTCTTACTCATTAGATGCTATAATTCATAAAAGATCCAATGTTGTGTTGCATATGAAGATTGAAGGAGAAAATTTTCCTCTGACCATAAAGTGGCAAGACCACCAAAAGTGCCCCCAACACTTACAACCATCCAAACATTTTTTTCCATTTATCCCTACTGATAGATAAAAGGGATTCATCTTCTCTCTTAGTTTCTTGAAGCAGGAGAATGCTCGAGGGATTCATTCTAAGTAGATCTTTAACTGCCTTAGCCTTCAAAGGGTTCCCCAAACCCCCGCAATTCCAAGAATTAATCTGCATTATTTACCCGAAGGGCAGGGAGTTGCTCCTCCCTTTGGGTCCCTATTACGCCTGCTTCTACCAAATGACAATTTGATAGTAGACTGCTACCCTGCATCTTAAGCCTCTCAGCTTCTTCCTCTCTAATTTCCTTTTGAGATTTCCTTCCACACGTTTTAGCGAATTTCCCATCATCTTCTGAGGAGCTAGAAGACTCGACTTTATTCTTAAGCGCATCAGCATAAGAGGGAGCAATTGGAGGTCTTATGGGAGATAAATATTGTGAACATGCCTCTTCCATGGGATCAAGAAGGGATATTGACTACAGAAAGATGAATTTCACCTTCTTCCAGAATAGGAGAGGTATGTTCATCATCAAAGCTTAACACCTCAAAGGGATTTGAAGAGACCATATCCCTTCCATCCTTCGGAGAGAAAGAAGAGTTCTTCACATCAAAATTGGTTCCATTTCCAACATTTCCCTCTTTTTTATTTACCGATTTAGAAGAACCTAATTTCTGAGCTTGCTTCCACTAATTAGGCTTATCTAAAACTAAGGCTACTTCAGTTTTTTTCTTAAAATTGCGAGCAAAGTGTTCATATTCATGGAATAACTAACACTTAAAAGGGAGTTGTTCATAGTCTAATTCTTGAATATGAGACTAATCTGCTACATTAATCCTGATTGCCTCAGGTAGCCCAATATCCAAATTGACCTCGACACAAATTCTGGCACAAGAATATTACTTTTTCCTTTCTACCATATCAATGTATTTTCCGAGCGTATTCTCGATAGCTTCCAAGGATTCGGAGTTCCAACAGTGAAGGGGAATATGGGGAAGTCTAAACCACATAGGAACAGTAGAGGGAACATCCTAGGTTGGATCAAATCTAAAATCCATTTGTTCAAATATAGACCCAGAGGACCCATAAAATAAGGGCCATTTTGAAATATAAGATCTCTATCATCTGCTGGTTAAAATACAGAAACAAAGTAACCTCTGCCAACTAGATGGTTGTGAATGCCATCTGAGACCAATGGTCTCGAATTTCGTTGGAACCATCCATCAACATCCTTCAGGGATGGCCACAACCTAGTGAATTTCCCTATAAGTCCACGTTCAGCTAGGTTCAAGGCAGTCCTACAAGGACATTCCACTAGAAGATCAACAGAAGGTATATCTATCTTCTTCACAAAGGACTTCCCTAGAAGACTTCCCTTTCTCTTCCCACGCGCAACAATGAGACGTTAAAAAGCGTCAATCTCAGAAGGAAGAGGAGGGGGTCATCCTCTAGAGGCGTTAACTGATCCACTGGAAATAAAAACTGAAAAGGAAATGCAAACCCAGGGAAAGCAGACTAAGTTTGTCCCAGAAAGAATTGGAAAACAAACCAATAAACTTCTTGATACCAAGTCTCGCGAGCCTTCACAAAGATGGAACAAAATCATAGCAGTCAACACCAAAGTAAATCGAGATCAAGATTCCATGAAGCAAACCCTAAACCCATGCACAGATAGCAGCTAGCAGTTCCTTCACATGAACCAACAACCTGCAAAAGCAGGGCCACTAGAGAAACGATCAAGGATATTCTTGTAAACTACCTCCAGTATTCTTGATTTTGAACTACTCCCCTCGAAAAGGAACTAGCACAAAGCAAAACTTCAAGATCTAGAAGAAAGGCTTTAGAAAGAACCAAAACTAGGCTCCAGAACCGTAAGAAGCCAAGACCTCCAAAACCTGAGAGAAAAATCTTCTTGGAGCGATAAGAAAATACAATTTCCTAATTTTCAAAGCTTTAAATCTTATTAAAATAAAATTGATTGATCAAATTTAAAATTTACAATAAAAAAAAATCCTCTTTTTCAATGAAAAAAATGCAAAAAAACCAATATATTTTTTGAACAAACTTCATTTATGCATTCCCATTTAAAATCTTCAATGCAAGAAAAAACAATATAATTTTTTAATAAACATTATCTATGCATTCACATTTAAAATCTTCAAATCCTTATGTTGTATTTAACTATACATTTATTTTTTCATATAAGATAGATATTACAAAATAAATTTGAAATCAATTTTATTTATTACATTTATTTAGAAATTGCTTAAATAAATGATTTGATGATTTCTACATCTATTTATGTAGAAATTTGCTTAAATAAATTGCTTATAAATTTGCTTAAATAAATGATTTGATGTATAAGTGATTGCTTAAGGTGTTTGACCTTGTTGAAATACTATGATTTAATCAAACAATATATTAGAGTGCTTATGAAGACCCATTTCCATTATTGATCGAGAACTTGAATTAATGTAACTATGTGCATTAAATGATTTATGGATTATTAAATTTCTATGTATTGTTTAGCTAAGAGAGGTGCTACATTGCATATAGAGAGCTACTTCTGATTTTAAAATAAAATATTCCACTAGAAAATATTTTTCGTTTGCCCAAGATATAACCATTTCACCAAATACAGATGTATATTTTTTTTGTAAAGATGCAAATTATATTAAACAAGAAGTCAATAATTACATGTCTAAGAAAAGTCTAGATTGGTTGAAGATAGAGAAACCACCACCCTAACCATTCAAAAATACAAATCCTTCTGGGTAGACTATAAAAGTAAAATACTATTGGTATTGAGCGCCATGAAAACAAAAAATTGGATCTATGCCTACAAATTCTGCAGATGGGGTAGCCCCATCCTCCTTCCTCATAGTTGTAGCAGGATTGTTCATTGGTGGTGGAGAATACTTATGTCTTGGGCCTTCACTATCACACATGCGTTTGAACAAAGGTTCAATGGTGGTTAGAATGGTAAAGGGAGCACTTGTAGTGGCCTCCTGGACCAGAACCGAACCACCCATTGACCTTCCACCCTGTACAATGCCATAGCCCACCTCCACAATGTTAACCTGTCTCTGCATGTTGGTCATGCATTTCCATGTAAAGGTGGCATCCAAGATGCTAAGCTAGTTGTCCATGTCAGTCAATTTAGCTTTGACAAAGAGGACAATGTTGTGAACTGAACTCTAGTCACTCAACATGTCCTCCATCAAAACGCCCATCATATTTTGAAGAGCTAGTAGTGATTGATTTTTCCTCCCCCTCTTCATGTAGCTAGCAGCTCATTGACCATATAGACCTCCCAATCATCAATTAGAACCTTGACAGGCATCAAAATCCCAGATTCATATCCTTCCTCCACCATCACGCTTAGACCGTGTAGGGTTTTCCCTCTACCACTGCTGCCCCTCCTGGGGGTTCCTCTTTGTCTTGACATAGTGGAAACTAGGGTGGGAAGACACAGCCAGAGGGGGTGGTGAAGCTGCAAAACCAACAACAGAATGACACCCTTGAGCTGCGAGGAGAGCCAACCAATCTGAGCCAAAGAAACAACAAGAAGCTGAGGACTACCTTGCACTGTAGACTGTTGTTGGATGTTACCACCCTTCCCCATATCATGCAACTTAGACAAATTCTCTTGAGGCATCTGAAATATCGCATGATCTTGACCTACCGCCATCAAAACCATAGTTAAGTCAGATGCAATAGGCTCATCTCTTGACAGACTATGAATGGAAATCCACACCACTCCGTAAAGAGGATTTGGGGGGATTAATGGATCCAAGCAAACAACTCCCAGATCGAGGCGCAGTGCAATGTCTATGGGGCATCCTAGCACCAGCATCTGGGTAGATCCAAAGGTATATTATTTACCTTTACAGATTTTAAAAAAATATCATATTCTTTCATATTTTAGCTTGGATTTCAATTTTTTATTCTTAGTTTTTGCCTCTTTAGTTTATGTATGCTCTTTGTCGTGTGCTCTATGTGAACTTGACAAATTGAAACAAAGCAGAAAGGGTTTTCTTGTCTATGTATGCTCTTTTTCATGTGCCTTGTGTGAATTTGGTAAACCAAAAACAATGAGAAAACTTACATTTTTCGAGTAAGCTACCTAAGGACTAATGCCAACTTGGAGAAATTTTAGTTTCAAAATTTTGTTTTTTGTTTTTTGTTTTTTTGTTTTTGTGTTTTTGTGTGTTTTTGTAAAGGGTCTTGTAGGCAAACAAAAAGGTTTTTTGGGTAGGCACACTCTCCAACAAGAACAAGAACAACAACCACCTCCATTAACTTCTATAATATTACTAAACCTTTTGTTTAATTCACTTGGTTGAAAGTTACTTTATTAAGTAAGAGGTATCAGGGTCAAGGCCTTGTTTGTGTTACTTTTTACTAAAGTTCACATGTTTTATAAAAGTAAGTGACCTATTTTGTAAAAGTGGTCTTATAGGAAAACTTATTATGGGGGGATTCTTTACTGCAATTTTTTCACCCATCACCGCGTGGCTCAGCCTCTACCTTCCATGTGACTCCCTAGTTCCATTTTATGCCTCCAAAAAGGCACAACTTCGACATCTAGAGTTTGCATTTAGTGCATTTTTTTGAATGCCTATTTTTTCAGGATCTTTGTATCTAAACCATTAATTTCATTTTTTGAATTCATATTAATATGTCTAGTCTATGTCATATCATGATTATCAATACCAACTACTTATCATGGAATTCCCATATAGAATGTGTCCTACAAATTAGGGGACTTTACCCAGTTGCCTTGAGAAAAGAAACTTCCCCCGTTGATATTGATAAGAAAGTAAAATGAGATAGTAAAAATGATGAATCCTGTGAATTAATCAAGATATCCATTTTTAATAACTTAAGGTTCCACCTTTAAGGAATTTACACACCACATGGGGCTTAGGAATAGTTGGAAACTGTGTTTTGTAAACACAATTAGATTCGAGGTCACAAGATTCAAAATCATTTGGTTGCTTTAAATCGAAGTGAATCCTCTTGTATTCAAGACCATCTATCTTAGTTCAAAACGCTTATAATCGTAGTTGAAGAGTGCAAGATATAAAGCTATAAAAGTTATGTGTTTATCAAATGCTTGCTAAGCTTGGTCCTCCTTATTATATTTTTGTATCTATGTTTTACTCCATCAAATAATATTTAGGGGATACTTATAAAGAAACAACTCTTGAAGTTTTGTGATGCCTTAATTAGAGAGCAACATAAATTCTTACATCTTGGAGTGGTCAACAATTTCGATAAATATAGTAAAGTATCAGAGGAAAAACAGAAGGATAAATCCATGCATCCCAAGAAGAAACATCTTTGCAACAATAAGCAAAACAAGGTTCCTAAACCCTCTTATCCAACTCATCCTTTTTCAATATTACAACCAAAATGTTGAATTTAGGAAACTAGAAAGATTTCTAGAGATTTTAGCCTTCACTATCACTCCATGCAAATCATCTCCCAATAACTCATAAAAACCAATAAAGAACTCGGTTCTCCCCTCATTTGGCTTTGGGATTGTGGTCCAATTCATAAAAATCAATAAAAACTCTAATCTTCACCCATCTGGCGTTGAACTTTGTATTTTTTAATCAAAGTCATAATAGTATTCAACTCATCCCTTGAGGCCTATTCTATTAGTGTTTGGTTATTTTTCTAAGTGACAATGATAGGAAAGTAGCATGCAAACTTTAATATTTTAGCTATGTTTTCCCACTCTATATTATTGTAGATACTTTGGAAGGGTGCATATCATTTTTTTGTCTCATAGGTAACATATCCTAAGGAAAACCTCTTGTGCACTTCCTCTAGTTTTGAGGATAATATTGAAGGTAAACCCTAGAATACTTAGGGAATACGACTAGGTATCCAACTCATGAATATATCAGTAATCAAATCACTAATATTAAACATGCCACAAAGTTGGATTTAAACCCTGGTGGATGGGTAGCAATTTTTCCTCACAACCAATCAAGTTGCACCCAATCAACAAGTGTGTAGATCCTACTTCAACAATTTCAGAAAAATTATGAATTACCCTTATGGTTCTTCATCTTCCAAATTGTGTTAATCTATTTTTTGTGATTTGTGAAGTTATCAATTTTGTGTAATTGTCTTCATCACCTTTTTCAATCCAAATTACTCTACTTTCCATTCATCATTCCTCTTCTTTTAAGGTTAAAATCCTCTAATTTTTTTCCAACCCTCTAATTTGTATTCTATCCACTTCAATCCTTTCAAAGATACCCAATAAGTATTTTTATACAATATTCAAATACTTATCTTTCTCTTTCTCTTTTGGATATCCAATCCATTGATGCCTTTATTCTCTTTTCAAATATTAGAGATGAATTAGAAGCATGCTAATTTATTGGATTTTGGATTAAATTTGATCCACTCATTTTTAATTAAATTATTATACTCAATGTCCATGAGGAATTGAATTTGTATGGACTAGTTGGCTTATTATTTTGTCTATCCATTTGTAGAATAATTTCTTGAACAATGGGTTGAATAGGTTTTTTATCTCAAAAAGTATTATGTATGTCCATTTGCAAAATAATTGCTCAAGGATAAGAGAAACCCACAATTATCATCCAAGTTTTGATTTGCTTTTCCTCAAGCATAAAACTTTCGAGACAAAGAATCTGTTCAACCTCTTGGATACACCTTATGTTCCATCCATGTTGTTCCTCAACATAGGAATACGATTTAAGGGTTCTAAATATTTACAACTTGTATCCTCTATCTTGTGCTTGAAATATCTAGCTTCTCTATCCACTCTTGCATTGTATCCTCAAATATCAACTTGAGAAATAGTTAAATTCAAGTCACCTTCAATGATCACCTTTTTTTATTTAGTATATTGGATATTAAAAAAGGAATTCCAAAATTTTTGTATGTCCACTGGGAGAAATGCCAACACCTGTTATTATGAAGAATCAAGGCACGGCCATATTTGCATAATCCACTCAATCATTACATAGTCAATACATAAGGGCTCAACAAGAGAATCATGTCACTTAAAAGAATTGAACCTTTTTGGGAGAGTAATAATCATTCCTCCAAACCACCCAAGCTACCTCCAATGGAAAAAAAGTATGTATGTCCTCGCAAGTACCATAACAATTATTAATAAAGAGAGCTTGGCCCAAATTCTGAATGATGAACTTGGTCTAAATTCTTGAACTAATGACAACATAATTAATTAGAGTGATAGATTTCCTTTAGCATGCCATAACACCTCTAGAGTTTCCTATTGCATAATTACATAAACAACCAATCCTTCAACAACTAACCCAATTCACTAATCAAAATATGTCCCTCTCACATAGTTTATTGAAGCATTAGAACATATAAACTATTGATCTCAATCAATCAAACCAGTGAAAGTATTTTTGAGGGACTTTCTAGACCCTCGATATTTGTATAAATTAAGATCATTTTTAACCAAGGGGTTTTTTCATGCTTTAAGGACCCCATCAAGACATTTTTGATTTCCTTGTTTGATTTCTTTTGGAGCTCTATCCTGAGCATGTTTCAAAAACTAATTTTACCCACTGATCTATCCCTTGGTCAACGATTTCATAATGTCCTAAACCCCCCAATGAAGTTTTTCCCACATGTTTTGAATCTCATTTTCAATGCCTTAAGTTATATATGCTTAGAGATAGTGTCTTCGAATCTTACTTATTTTCCTTGATGGTGGAAAAATGATCTTCTTGGATTGTAAAGGAGCTACTAGATGAGGATTTTGAGATTATATTTTCCTTATCCCCCTGTGGATCATGAATTCACTGACAATTGCTATGTGAAAATACCTTAGGGTTTTCATTTTTATCCCAGCCTTGAAGCCCCCTCAACTCATATTGCATTGGCATATCCAATTCCGCCTCAGTGAAGTTTACATTGAAAGTAAAATAAGTGCATTGACTCATTTCCATCGGGGGAGGAAGAATACACATATCTAGATTTACCGCTGCCCATTATTTTGTGCCTATTCCTTGACATCCTCATTCAATTCTTTATTCACCTGAGACTAAGGGATACTCCTAATGACATGTACCAACCCATAACCTTTATAAAATTTGAATTCTAATACATCATGTTTTGCTTCTATTCCCATATATAAGGATGGCCCATACTTAATTAAATCGTTGGATTGCTAACTCATTTTTCTAAAACTTCCATTAAATATCCCTCCATCTTGAAATGTCTCATTTTTCTTCCATACACTTATAAAAAAAATTGGACATCATCAACCATGTCTCTATACAATTGGAATTGGACATAGTGAAATGGGATTTTGTTGTAGTCCAAACGCTGAGAAAAACTCATCTCCCACCATAATCTCCAAAAAAATTGACAAGCCCTAGACCATATCAACCTTGACCAAAACTCAAGAAACTATCCAATAAGGGTTAGTCAAGGTGAATCCACCTCCATAACCCTTCTTGTAGAATCCCCCAAAACATTGATTGCATTCTCTTATTAGAACTCAATAGGAAACATTGTCAATTTGACCTAGTTGGAGTTTTTTGGAGGATGTCTATCTAGGGTGAAAGTAGATAGGCCAAGGACTAGATAAAATTATCGAATATCCCAAAACTATTGGTCCTTTAAAATATTTGATGCAACTTCTTTATTTCTTAATATAAACCCAATCCATCCCTTAGTAAGTAAGATGTGAAAAATGGGTCCATATCTTAATATGGGGGGCCAATATTTGCATGAGATCACTTAAGCTCCTATTGTTGAATATTCCTCTCAAACATTTCCCAATCAAGGCCTTATACAATTCATCAATGACTTGTTCAACCTTGATGTCATCTCCTAGGATCATCTCCACATATGTGCTCCTGTTCTCAACCACCTTGTTTTTCTTTTTAGGTTTTTGACCCTCGATGGTTGAGATGACCCTTTCTCCTTTATGTCCCCTGCAAGTGCATTCAAATGTAGGTTATTTCCACAAAATTTGAGCCCCCAAAATTATCAAGTGAGTTCTCCTATCCTTCGGCATTAATAAGGTTAGAGTCTGTTTAGATTTGTGAAATTTTAGCACTCACCTCCAATGTCAACAAAAGAGGAAATAAGAACTCGTCTGATGTAGTACTTAAGAATTGTTGCACATCCACAACCTCTAAATTGATATGTCCAAAGGCAATATCTCAAGACATCAAATGAGCCTTTTTTACCTCCATGGAAAAACATCGATTAGGGGAGAAATATGGGTCACTACCCTTGAATCGAGGATTAGAACTTGAGGATGTCCAGTCGTGCTCTCATTGCTATGGAGTAAAAATAAATTTAAGTTTGTCTTGTCACTATCCACTAAAGGGTCACTTGTTGTATTGATTTTTTGAGATGATTAAGCCTATTGAATGAGAATATTTGACATACTTGGACCCATAAAAACTTTTTCCAAAGAATGGTTAAAGCCTAAATTCTTATGTTGAGAAAAAGTGTTGGACCCCACTCAATAATCGTTCTTTGGACTAGGAATGCTACGCTTAGGGAAAAAAAAGAGACATTTTGGCTATCATCTAATGCATCCTCTGGTAATCAAGGAGATCCTCATATCTATCTGCCTTTGAGATTGAAATCTATAGATACCCTAATCAGTCACCCCATCTAAAAACTCCCCCTCCTTTGGCATTCAAATAATACAAAATATTACTTCCAATGAATGACCAAAAGGGGCAATTTTATGGAAAAAAAATGGCATTGTTATGTGTGCAAGTTAATGATGATGTCTCCCAATATCGTTGCACATACATTGGATATGTTCTCCACATAATTCCTTGTTGGATATTGTTACGGAGAGAAAACTTCCTATGGCTTGGGGTGTACCACAATAGACAGAGAAACCGCAAAAATCAATCCCTTCCCAATATGCAAGAGAAATAGAACATCTAACACTAAAGGATCTCGAATCATGCCTTATTCTGGATGGTTGAAGTAGATCCCCGTTGAGATTTTTCCAATCTTGCTTGTCTTAGCAATTTGCTCTCAACAAAAGCAAACAAGACAAGCATGCTATATAATATGGTGTTAGATCTACTCTAGCATATATAATCAATAATGTATGAGCAATTAAACACATCCATGGATTCAATATTCATTTAAATGCACATCATTGGACAGGAAAATATATTTCTATTAATCAAATCAGATATTACATAAGTGACAACCTATGTCGGCACATCTACGAACCAGAGAAACTGACCCCTCCACCTGGGCCTCCACCACCTCAATCCTCCATCTCTCGATAGCAAGCTCACAAGCAAATGCAATCTTGGGAAGAACACAAAGTGCTCCAAGGGACAAAGGGATGCAAACTCAAGTACAAGCAAGCTACGGCAACAATGGACTATAGTTATCTTGCTCTTCAATTCCTCTCCTTCAATGTATCCAAGGGGTTCCTTATATACTGCTCCAAAGGGGTAATGGAGGGTCAAATATGAGTGATCTCGAGGCATGTGGAAGGCCACGAGAAGAGTGACTTGGACACACATCAAGGAAAACTCCAAAAATATTTGTCCTTTTGCACACATCCCAATGTACGTGGGTTTAATGTCAATATCTGTGTATATAAGCGAGAAAGGGATTAAAAGTCACGTACAACAAATAATAGGTGTTTTTAGGGATGGTCTTGGAAACATCAAAGGTAAAATATTGGTCCATGGGGCCCAAAGAGTCTGTAGAGGGACAAGGAAGGCCATAAATGTGTGACCTATCATGTGTGGTAAAATCAGTTGTAAGAGATGCCCCCTAATGTGTGAGGTCAGAGGGGTAACATGATGGCTGAAATACATTATAAATCCATCCCAGAAGTAGAGTGGTGAAGAACTAGGTGGAAGAACTCACCATCCATCAGTATAGTACAATAATATATCTCTGCATATGACTGCAAATACATATAGCAGTCCTGGATACATAACAGTACAATGGCCATGAATAGGCATGATATACAAAATGTGACATGTGGGGTCATCGCCATGTACACTATATAATAGATCAGAATCTCCATGATGAAGATATACAAAGGATCAAGATCTCCATGAAAGCTGAAGATATACAATGGATCAAGATCTCCATAATGGCTAAAGATATCTGACATACACTGGAATCAAGTCATGAGAGATGAAATCTCATGAACACTGCCATGATCAAGGAGGTAGCATATGTGGAATGCCACCAACCTGGAAATTATTCTACACAAACCACTACAAGTACATGTCCTACTATGTGAATAGAGGTGTCGAGGTCAAACATAGTAGTCCATCGTCTGATTACCGGTCATTGATGTATATCGTTAATAGACATGAGATCACCCACCAATAATGAAAATGGGAATCTAGGTAGTAGAGTGCAATCTAACAAGTGTGAAAATATGTGTTGAGGTCAAACACTTGAAATAATCCATTGATCAGGGGACATTGATGTATTCCCAAAACTGTCGATGACGAGAGAACCTACCATGGATGACTGTAAGTCTCAAGGCACTCAAATGACTCTAGACTCCTATCCTAGAATAAAAGATCTGAATTCGATGGGATGGAATCTGCTGGAAGGAGGGCATTAAGGCATCCCCCATCATCCAACACGAGGTACTCAACAACGTTGTATAATGTGGAAGGACTCGAACAAGTTGTGCACGAACTAGTAATAGTATCGAAAATGGCCGACATGCAAAGTCAAGACAACCGAGGAATGACTGAATTAGGCTTCAACTTCCTTCGAACAAGATCATAAAGGTAAATGGTGATTGAATGTAGGCAGCATAGACTCAATATACAAAACTGGGACATCTCTACAAACAGGAGACATCAACAGAGGCTTCATAAGGACTGGAATCTTAACCAGTCGATGGAGAAAAACTCAGAAAAATGAGTACAACTCCTAAAGTCAAACTATTAACCCAACCAATGGATGTGATATACAGTGCTCTGTTCGAAGGTGACATGACTCGACTGCTGCCAAAGATAACATCTTTTCCTATCCGGATTTTTTGTTTTTTTTTTCATTTGGACTTTTTCAGATATTTTGAAAATCTTGAAAAGGAAGAAAAGTTCTTTATAGTTACAAATCTAGGAGGAGATGAGTGTCAAGGGGAAAACTAGTTCCAAGTAGCAGGACATACCTATGCTCAATGCAAGGAAACATACGCATGATAATGACACTCATGGGAAAGTCCCCTCCTGGCAAAAAAATGGAGAATCAAGCTGTGAAAGATATATAAAAAGGCTCTACTTGGCTAGACATGAGACAAGCTTAGGCTATATGGCTAATAATTACAGTCAGGGAAGCCAACGTAAGGCTCAATAAGGAAAGCACAACTCATGATAATGCAATTACAACTTGACATATACAAGGGAGTCCTGAGGAAATGCCCAGCATAAAGGTCAAGAGGAGTATGAGGCTCTTGCTCAAAGTCATGGAAATACTATACAAAGGACTCCCACACCTTAAAGGAGAAATGTTGACATGGGCACCAAATGAAAAACAGGATCTAACTAGGGTACCCATGTATGGGAAAACTCTACCATTCGCATAATGTCACTTCTAAAAGCAACAAGAAGGTTCTGTGACAAGATGGAATGGGATTGTACCTAAGGTTAAGATGAAATGGTCATAAGGTTATGCAAAGTGAAAACAGATGTGAAACCTAACCTATATGCTAGTTTAGACATAATACCTACAATAGGCATGAACGGGTCAAAGCCATGGTCAAACCGCACTCAAAATAGGATCCTACAACATCAAATTAGTTCAAACGGTCCAAAAACGGTCAGAAACGGTCAAAAACTATAGAAAATGGGTTAAAATTTCAAAATTTTTCTATAAATAGTGAAAAAATTTAAAAATTTCATACCATTTGAATTTTTTACCCAACATAGTGCATTTGAGCTCAAAAATTCAGAAGCGAATTCTAGGAGCATCGTCCAGCGGAATCCCTCCCCATTTGATCCAAGTAGATTCTCATGCTCTTCTATTTCATTTTGATGCAAATTTTTTAAAATTTCATGGTCTATTTAATATTTTGAGCCATCCAAACTTATGCATTTCGGCCCACACAAAAATCGGGCATTTTTCCACGTATAGGGCTCACCATACACGGAAAATACACTGAAATTTGTGTACATACATGGTTGTTTTGCAAACAGTCACATACAGGGCCATGACTAAGGTTTTAATAGGAAAATACTGATCAAAAACTTGGTTTTTTGTGCAAGATGGTGCTAGAGTGGAGAGAGAGAGAACACCAGTGATGTTGAGGAAGCTGTGCAAGGTTATCTCATGGCTCAACAAGCATTACGGGCATGTGGCTTATACAAGTTTTGGTGTCTTGGTAGCTTGAGGGAAAAACCCAGACTACTCCAGCTACTGGTAAACTATTGGGATCCATAGTATGAAACATTTCATATAAATGGGATGTCGCTCACCATTGAGGTTGAGGACATATATTTCATCACAGGTTTTTCCCGATGAGGGGAGATGGTGAACCTCTGATCTCATGGGCCAAGAGGCGGGCTGACCATAGATGAGTACATAGCTGTGTACTACTTTCCGGATACGGAAAAGGTTGGGAGTCAAATATCGACAAAATCTATTCAGATTATGGGGCTGAAAGCCGTATTTTTGGCACTATGCAGGATTGCATGGTTGGCTTCACTTCACCAGGCCTCACGGCCAATGATATTCTATGTGGTAGAGTGCATGCGACCTATGGTATATGACTGGAGTACTACGCTGTTGAGCAACATGAAACAATAGCTCAGTGACTACAAGATTGGCAGAGTGCAGAACTTTGGGTTCAGCAATATACTGAGCACATTTTTCTTTAAGTGAGTGCCAGGGCTAAACCCTAGGGTATACAGTGCTCCACATGGAGCAGTGATCCATCCCAGTGACACTGGGTGAATGTCATGTGTAGACTAGGAGGTGGTAGGGTGGCTAACCCCTACCCAACAGCTTTTTTTCCATGGTGGCGGAGACAGATCATCACCATAGAAAACTACCCCTATGCAGGGATATACTTCCCCGGAGACCCATATATGCCCCTACCACCAGGATCAGCTTATGGTGACATAGGTAAAGAATCCCAAACCCACTTTTTAATTTTGAATTATTTAATTTTTTTATTGTTTTCGACATATGGAATCAAAAGGCATATTTTTGGTGTGACGACACATAGTGACAATCTATCATGTATATGTAGATGTAGGACCATGATAGCCAAATGGATTTCCTCATCATTGATGGAGGGGAAGAGGAGATGATATTATGGGTGCGGATGTGGAGCGGATTGTTAGTTTTTCATCACATTAAGCTAGCATTATGATCTTAGGATCTTTTCACTGAGAGAATAACAAGTACAGAAATAAAACATAAGCACATCACAAGAGACAAGAGACACAAAGAGTTTTCCTCGGGGAAACCATAAAGGAGAAAACCACACAACTTCCTCTAAGATAGAATCAACACCAAAACAGTAAGAGATCTCCCAAAACAGCAGTAGTCTTTTGTCTTCTGTCTAGTCCCAAAATTTCCTTCTCCAGTAGTGCGCCACACTTGGGAGAGCAAGTGTTGTATTTCACAAGTGATAAATAGAGAGACTCTCACTCTCTATTTATATTCATCCATTCACTTGAATTTCCTTTTCACACGTAGGCTCAGCCTAATAATTACTACTCGAGCCTACACCTTAATTAGTGTATAATAACTCAAGTGCCCCAAAACTGTGGGGACTTACCTAATGACTTGACATGAATTATTTACATTATTAATCTTCCCGATTGGAACATCGGGGCATGATCACATGACTCAAATACATAATAGAAACATCCTGGAATAAACATTGGGTTACAATACATAAGATACATAGAAGAATACATTCTGAAGTTACATATACATCAACACTCCCTCTTAACTAGGAAGGTATTCTTTCGATAGAATTTTCAGCACTGGTCTTCTTCTCTGTATCAGTTGGATCATCTCGTCTTCAAGTCATCTTTTCTGGATCTGGATCATCGATCTGGATCATCATAGAACATCATCACTAGATCTGGATCATCTCTCGATCTGGATCATTATAGAACATCATCACTGGATCTGGATCATCTCTCGATCTGGATCAACATCACTGGACTAGATCTGGATCATCACTCGATCTGGATCAACATCACTAGACTGGATCTGGATCATCACTCGATCTGGATCATCACTTCTGGATCATCATTACTGGATCTGGATCATCACTCGATCTGGATCAACATTGGTGCTATCTCATGATTCTTCTCGTCATAGGAAGTTCTATAGAGCCAGCCCTTTTTCATGCTGGTTGTACGCCTACCCTCATGTAGTTCTTCGCCCAACACTTACATCTAACCTGCTCATCAGAAAGGCACGCCCAGCACTCACATTTGATCATGTAGTAAACTACAATCCCATCAGAAAGGCCCAGCACTCACATTCACCAGCATTATAGGACACACCTACTATCATCTGTGAAATGGATCAGCACTTACAAC
>LPNX010963554.1:381684-424427 GCA_001517045.1 Pseudotsuga menziesii
CTCTTTGAAACTTTCTAGATGCCTTCCATCTCTACCAGGACAACATTGAGATTATGCACTAATCCAATATGTCAGCAAAGAGGTTTCATTCTAGATAAGTAGCAATGGAGAATTTGTATAGCCCCATGAGCTACTTACCCATCACATGCATATTAGTAGTATTCTATCATTAATGCAAACATCCTATCATGCATAATACAATAATTGAATATAAACAAATGCATAACAAAATAATAAAATGAAAATTGAATACTTATCTTTATTTGATTTGTGGGTATACTCCTTCTTGAGCCTTCAGCTTCATTGTCTTCTTCATTCATGGTAGCATCGTTTCTTATCCAAATGATAAGGAGGATAAGAAGTTCTTCAAGAGTTGAGTTATTCATATTCCTCATTGCTTGAGGGATCTTCTTTGGATGGCGAGATCTTGATCTTCAATTGCTCCCATATTCTCTTCTCTTCTTATGATTCAAGCTTCTTCTTCTTCTTGAAGTCTGCTGAAATGTAATCACTTCCTTCTGGAACACATTCCTTGAATGAATGAATTCCACGATCCTAGGAGGCCATTCAAGGTGCCCATCACCACTTCTGCATTCTTCATTGCTTCAAGTTGTTCTTGATTTGAGAGACTCTTATGACTGCATGGTCTCTGCATTCTGGATCTTAACATTCTTCAACTCATTTCTTTAGGTCATATTCTAATTTTGTTCTTCCCTTCAAATAGCTTGAAATTTTGTTCTTCCGCTCTGCAACCCCATTCTGTTGTGGATTATAAGGAGTTGACAACTCCCTCTTAATCCCTGCTTCTTTGCATATCTCTTTGAATTCATTCGAAGTGAATTCTCCACCATTATCTGATTGAATGGTCTTGATCTTCTTTTCAGTATGGCTCTTGATCAAGGCTTTGAATTCCTTGAACTTGCTGAACACTTCATCTTTGTTTTTCATAAAGTAAATCCATGTCTTTCTAGAAAAATCATCAATAAACGAAACATAGTATGCATACCCGCTTAGTGAGTTTGATGACATTGGACCGCATACATCGGAGTGGATGATTTCTATAATGCCTTTGGCTTTGCTTTCACTGCTAGGAAATGTCTTCTTTGTATTCTTCCCTTTCGTACATCCTTTGCAAACTCCATCATGCTTTGCTTGGAATGCAATAGGTAGTGCTCTATAGTGCACATGTGCAAGCCTTCTATGCCAAAGCTCCTTTGGCTCTACCGTATCATGGATCAAGGCTTGTTCTGGATGACCCTTCAATTTGTACAAGCCTCCTTCTTGTTCTCCAATCACTACCGCATCATCAATTTTCTTTCCTTTTGGCCACATGATGACTTGACCATCGATGAATGCAACCCTCATTCCTTTTGCATCCAAGGCTGAAATGGATAGAAGGTTCTTCTTAAGTCCTGAAACAAACAATACTTCTTTCATTGTTAGAGACTTACCAGAGTCTAGCTTGTATGAAGATTCCCCACTACCTTTTATTGGATATTGGTAGTCATCTCCTAGTTTCACCTTGTGAGGTGATTCATGTTCTAAGAGTCTTACAAAGGATTCCTTGAATCCTGTCATATGTTTGGAAGCCCCACTGTCTATAAGCCAATCATCACTTCCATGAGTAATGTTATATGTGAGAGCCGATATTAGAACATATTCATCCTTGCTTGAAGAATCTTCACTTTCATATCTGGATCTCTTTCTGGATGGTTCATCATCCTCTGCAGCATGAGCATGATGTCTTCTTTGGCCTTGACTAAGTCCTTCTTGTGAAAGGCTTCTAACCTCGTCTCCCTCTGAAACTGGAACCTCTATACTCATATAGGTGTCCAATCCATTTTCTTCAGAGAGATCAAATACTTCTATGCTTGGAAGTTTTCAACTTCCCCAAGCTTGTCACCAAGCTGATGTGATATATCATATTGAAATGAGAACCTCAAATGGAAATAGCAAAGGATTAGATCTTACCGATTTGAGGTGTCCGTCTTTGTCCCGGAGTTCGCTGATCTAGGGTTTGTCACAGGAATCCTAATTTTCAAAACTTGGAATATTTTAGATTTGATTGGTCAAATATATAGATCTCTTCAAATGTAGCTGTCCAATGTACTCCTTTTCTAAAAACAGTGGAGGGAAGCTCCCGGAACAGGAAGCCCTAATTTTCCAATTTCTTCTGCAGAAATTCCTGTTACTGTTTCTGTGATATCTCCGAAATTAATAATCTTCTATGTCTGAAATTTCGCACTGAGGTAACCTCGCATGTCCCTGATCTAACAACATAGGTTTCATCAGAATTAGTTTCACCATTTGGGATTTATGATCCTTTTCCCAAGGTGACCTGTTACAGGACTGTTCAGAACAGCGAAGTTGTACGGCATGCCACATGTCACTGGTTCATCTTCTGAGTCTGATATTTGGAACACCAAAATTACAATCCGTGCCCTTTCTAGAACATCTTCAGGAATTCCATTTGGACCTCTGTAGCTCAAGATATTGCAGATCTCCCCAAATGTCCTGTTCAGGGATGAATTCTGGAAGAGGCTGGAACCCTAACGTGGAGAGATCATATCTCCTGGAGTATAGCGAATCTGAGTCTAATTTTTTGACACAAGATTCATCAGGATTTTATATTTGGCCCTGAAATTTTTAGCTTCTGAGACTTTGCCAATCTCAGAATATAGCGACTGTACCAAAACTTAGCAGTTTTAGTATTTAGGGTTTCTCCTAGCTCAGGGTCAAACTAGGGTTTGACTTTCCTGGAGTTTCACCCAACCAAATTTCTTGATCCAGGTTTGTAAACTTCGGTTTAGATGAGGAGAACAATCCTATGCTAGTCTCACTCAAAAATTCATCTTCTGTAGAAAGCCCTAATTTCCGCATCGAAGACTGAAAATGCTCGGAATCAAATTCCGCTTCGACAGAAAGATGCACCCTTCAATGAAGAGTCATTCTAGCATACTTTTGCTGAAAATCTATGGAGAAAGATCCACAAACTAGGAATCCCTAGTTCCTGTAGCTGCACAATGTCTTCTTCTCATGTTAGCTCTAATACCATGTTAGATTTTTCATCACATTAAGCTAGCATTATGATCTTAGGATCTTTTCACTGAGAGAATAACCAGTACAGCAATAAAACATAAGCACATCACAAGAGACAAAAGACACAAAGAGTTTTCCTCGGGGAAACCATAAAGGAGAAAACCCCGCAACTTCCTCTAAGATAGAATCAACACCAAAACAGTAAGAGATCTCCCAAAACAGCAGTAGTCTTCTGTCTTCTGTCTAGTCCCAAAATTTCCTTCTCCAGTAGTGCGCCACACTTGGGAGAGCAAGTGATGTATTTCACAAGTGATAAATAGAGAGACTCTCACTCTATATTTATATTCATCCATTCACTTGAATTTCCTTTTCACACGTAGGATCAACCTAATAATTACTACTCGAGCCTACACCTTAATTAGTGTATAATAACTCAAGTGCCCCAAAACTGTGGGGACTTACCTAATGACTTGACATGACTTGTTTACATTATTAATCTTCCTGATCGGAACATTGGGGCATGATCACATGACTCAAATACATAATAGAAACATCCCGGAATAAACATCGGGTTACAATACATAAGATACATAGAAGAATACATTCCGAAGTTACATATACATCAACACGGATGCTCCAAAGCATCCACACGAACTTTATTCGGTTGACACACAGGGTTCCCTTGGTGCAAGTCAAGGACTTACCTAAGGCCATGCATCGCCATTTGGTTGGTGTACCACGAGCATGGGTTTGACTATTCCATTGGCTAGCTAGAGCCGTGGTGTGCTATCATGATCAGCACCCTCATCCACCTCAGGCTTAGAGACCTAAGTGTATATATTTTGTATGACCGTGTAGTGTATTTTGGTGGCTCGGAAGCCCCAATTTTGTAAATGGACTTATGTATTATGACATCACTTTTTGAATTTAATGAAATTTTTTTTATGATGATCTATTTTATTTTATTTACATGTGTGTAAAATGTGTTTGTGATATGCTTATGGTCTGTGAAACAAATGCCATTCTAACACATAGTTACAATATGAGTTAGCAACTTGATTAAAATTTCTTGGAACATGAATGTATGTTATACTCTCAAATTGTCATTGTAGCAACCTAACACATAAGAATCTTCATAATAATGTTGGATCCCTATTGTGATACAATCCATTAAGCTGTGAAACCACTAACTACAAATCAAGACATACCTCAAGAGAATGAACACCATGTGAAATGGCATCACGCAATAACTCAATGATGGTATTATATTCAGCAACATTGTTTGAGGAAGGTCGTAAACATATGTCTCCTGAAGACAATACTATGGAAATTAAACCCATTAATAGATTAATTTTACTCACAACAATTAACAATTGATTATGCAAAATCACTCACACAAGAGACTGAAAATGGAGCTGTAACACTAAACTGTATTATGTAAGTGTACAATAGCCAAACCTGTAATAACATAGGATGCTGAATAAATAGAATACATCAAGGATTCAATTGCATGAGGAGCAAACCAAATCTAGCATAAAGCAGGCTTACTAAATATAAGCAAATCCCCCATAGGTGTAAAAAGCTGATCTCAAATCTGTCATGGAGCTCACGAATTGGAAAAAAGGCTTAGGCAAGCTAAAGAGTGGTGGAATGGCAGCTCATACATGCTTTTGCATAGAGAAAAGAGAGGAGGATGTGTGGGACAAAAAACAAGTTCACCTCACCTAGTCTAGCTTTCCCATTTGCCTTAAAACACTGAAAAAGCAGGAAATAAAGCAGAAAAAGCAGATAGGCGCCTAGGAGGCCAAGAATAAAGCAAATTTGATTCTTTTGGATTTCCCATGTGCTACATGAGTCAAATGTGGCAAGTTTGACCTCTATGGATAGGCAAATAACAACTTGCACAAGGTGGGACACATGAACTAGGCAAATAAGACAAAAATAAATGAATTAATGTCTAAGTGGGTAAACTATGGGTTGATTATTCTAACACCCCCCCTTAATCCTGAATTTATGAGTAATATATAAAAAATATAGGGCCTAGCAACAAGGCTTAGTCACCCTTTTACATACTGCATGTCCATACAACCAAGGAAAGAGGCAAAATCAACTTGGAAAAATCCTCCCTTAAACATGGACTGTAAAACAAAATTTTGGAATCTTGTCTTCACTCATGCTTCACAGCATGATCAGCAATCCCCAGCAGTGATTTGAGATTGCTGAAGGTCTTCTCACAAAATGCTTTGGTGAAGATATCAGCTACTTGTTCCGAAGATGAACAGAAGAGTAGGTGAATGGTGCCATCATGCACAAGTTCTCTGATGTAGTGCATATGGATCTCAATGTGTCTGGTTCTCTGCTTCTGAACTGGATCCTTGCAAATTCGAATGGTACTTTGGTTATCACAGTAGATGGTAGTTGAGTATTCTGGTTCGAAGCCACACTCTCCAAGTAAACCCTGCAACCATAAACATTGAGTTGTTGCATTAACAACTCCTCTGTACTCAGCTTCTGTAGATGAGAGTGCAATGGCACTCTGTTTCTTTCTTGACCAGCTGATTGGCCCTTCTGCAAGCATGAACACATATCCTGATGTGGACTTTCTATCTGTGCTATCACCTTCCCAATCACTGTCAGTAAATCCAATCAAATCAAGATCAGATTTTTCCTTATAGAAGATCCCATGTGTCCTTGTTCCCTGAACAAAGTTAAGGATCCTTTTG
Source organism: Pseudotsuga menziesii (assembly GCA_001517045.1). NCBI lineage: Eukaryota > Viridiplantae > Streptophyta > Pinopsida > Pinales > Pinaceae > Pseudotsuga > Pseudotsuga menziesii. The sequence continues at coordinate 387,447 of LPNX010963554.1, forward strand.
GCTGCTTTCCAATGGATCTCTTAAGGCTGATCCATGTATCTAGAAGCCACACTTACTGCATAACAAATATCAGGTCGAGTATGTGTCAGATACAACAAACATCCAATCAATTTCCTATATAGTGTATTGTTTACCATCGGTGAAGAATCAGCTTCTTCCAGCTTCACTCCTGAAAGGAAAGGAGTTTTGCTTGCTTTGTAATCCTTCATTCTGAATTTGTTCAGCAATTCCAAGGCATATTTGGACCGGTGCACCTTGATTCCAGCTTTGGATTGAGCAATCTCAAGCCCCCAAAATTGACTTAAGAGCCCCAAATCTGTCATGGAGAAGGCTTGGTTCATAGCTCCTTTTAAGGAAGCAATCTCAGCCTGTGAGCTTCCTGTAATGAGGAGGTCATCAACATATAACACAATGATCATTAATGAACCATTAACTAACTTCAAATAGACATTTGGATCTGATTTTCACCGAACAAAATTCAGTGATAGCAAGAAGCTATCAATCTTGGCATACCAAGCCCTAGGGGCTTGCTTTAGCCCATACAATGACTTTCTCAACCTGCACACAAGAGAAGGGTTAGTAGCAAAACCTTGAGGCTGCTGCATATATATCTCTTCAGTGAGATCTCCATTCAGGAAGGCACATTTTACATCCATGTGATGTACCTCCCATTTCCTTGAGGCTGTAATGGCTAAGGCTAGCCTGATGGAATCCATCTTTGCCATTGGGGCAAAGGTCTCATTGTAATCTATGCCATGAACCTGTGAGTATCCTTTGGCTACCAATCTAGCCTTGTACTTCATTGGTGAACCATCAACAGCAAATTTGGTCTTATAGACCCACTTACACTGGACTAACTTTCTTCCTGGAGGAAGATCCACTAGCTCCCATGTGTTGCTCTTCTGGAGTGAGTTGAACTCCTCCTTCATGGTTGTTTGCCATCTTGGATCTCCTACTACTTCTTCATATGTTTGAGGATCAGAATCCACCATCAAATAGCATTTTTCAGCAAACATAGGATCCTTCATGCACAGACCACTCTCAAATTGAGATCTAGTCCTCCTTGGGTCATTGGGATCCCCAGCTAGCTCTCCTGCTGCATGTAGTGTCTTGGCTACCCATTTTGGCCTTGTAGGGCTGTTAGGGTCTGCAATAAACTCATCTCCATCAGAAAAATCAGAATCAGCATGTTCAACAAACTCTTTACTTACTTCTTGAGGTTCAGGTAGTGAAGAGGCTTCACAAACTTCCACAGCTGTAAGGGGTTCTTCTTCAAACTGAACACACCTTTCAATGAAGGCTTTGTTTGTGCTCAAATTTATCAACTTGTACCCTTTTGAATATTTAGAGTATCCGACAAAAAGACACTCTTGGCTTTGGGGCTGCAAATCCTTCCTCTTCTCTATTGGGATTCTAGCCCAAGCCTTTGAGCCAAAAATCCTGAAATGGGTCACATCTGGCTTGTGCCCACTCCATGCTTCGAATGGAGTCATACCATCAAGTTGTTTGTGAGGCACCCTATTCTGAATATAGGCTGCATAGTTGATAGCTTCGGCCCAATACTTTGGTGGAAAATTTTTGGCCTCCATCATGCATGTTGCCATCTCCTTCAGTGATCTGTTCTTCCTCTCAGCAACACCATTTTGCTGTGGTGTGTAAGGGATAGAATGCTGCATATGAATCCCTGCATCTGAACAATAATTAATAAACTCAGACTTGACATACTCACCACCATTGTCATATCTGAGGGCCTTGAGTTTCCTTCCAGACTGGTTTTCAACCAAAGCCATAAAGACTTTGAATAGGCCAAAAACTTCAGACTTGTGTTTCAGGAAGTGAACCCAGCAATACCTGGAAAAGTCATCAATAAAGGTCAATGCATATTTGGCCTGAATCATGGACATATGATGGAATGGGCCAGCAACATCACTGTGAATCAGCTCGAGGGGTGCAGAGGTTCTCTCATGACTAGCTCTCTCAAATTTGTGCTCTGGGTGTTTTCCTAGGATACAACCTTGGCAGACTCCTTTGAAAATTTTTATCTTGGGCAACCCTATGACCGTCTCTTTTTCACTAAGATCAAAAAGATATTTTTAGTTTAGGTGGCCAAATATTTCATGCCATAGCTTGCTAGCTTCATTAGCATGAATCAGAAGAGCAAAGGGGTTTGAGTAGGGTGGGAAGTGTGAGAACATGTATACCTTTTGAGCATGATTTGCAATTCCTTTTGCAATGACTCTAGCACTTGAGATATCTGTGATCTCAACTTCATCGGGGGAGAATATGACCTTCTTAGGAGACCCAGTGTGGGTCATCTAGTACACTAACAGGAGGTTGGAGGCGAGACCAGGGACATACAGCACATTGCTGAACTGACCATGATCAAGATCTATCCTTCCTTTTCCCATACTTTCAGTGAGAGAGTCATCTCCCAGTACAATAGATGGTCCTTTCGACTTGTCCAGTGAGGAGAAGGCCTCCTTAGTCGAAACCATGTGTCTTGAAGCTCCAGAATCAATGATAAAACTGGGTGAGCTTGATGTGCCAGCAACCAATGCATGAACTCTCTCACTGTCATCTAAATTTGATCCTCCTTCTCTCTTCTTTGAGATTTCTGGAAGGGAGATGCCATTCTTCTCCAGGAGTTGGGTCAGCATATCAATCTTCTTTTTCATACAAGAACTTTCAGAGTGATTTCCCTTATTGCAATATGTGCACTTGTTCATTTCACCTTTGTTTTTCTTCTTCTGGTTATTCTTCTTGGGACCTTGTAGATCCTCCAGAGACTGTTTCTTGTCTCTCTTTTGCTCAGGTAGCTTTTTAGCTTTCTTTTTGCTTTTTGATTCCACCTTTGAATCTCCAGCAATCAAAGCTTGATCTTTGGATGGTTTGATGGTGCCCATCATCACCAGCTTGTCATGTTCTTGTGTGAGAGATTCCATGAAATCTGTAAGGCTAGGCATCTTCCAGGCTCGAGCTGTCAATTTTGTGGCATAGAAGGTCGAAACAAACACTGAATAGTCAGGGCCTAGCTTCGAGAGGATGTCCAGTACGAGCTGATCATCTTTCTTTTCAATACCACACTGTTTCAGTTGCAAAACTAGTGCTTTGAACTTGGAGAAATATAGTTGCAGGGATTCAAATCTATTTGGACTCAGAGAAATCAGCTCATTTTCGATTTGATGTCCCCTCATCTCATCTGTCTTTCCAAAAATATAAGCAAGCTTCTCCCATACTTCATTAGGTGATTTCAATCCATCAATATGGAAAAGGAGGTCTCTGGAAATACTCAGGCACAGGAGGCCATAAGCCTCATCCCTCCTGTTGTGCCATTTTATCTTCTCTGCAGCTACATTGGGCTCTGCTTCTGTTTCCATAGTCACCCTGTAGAGGCCTTTTGCTCTCAATAGTATCTCCATCTCTGCTTTCCATTCAAATAAATTGAAGGGAGTCAAGATAGTTTTCTGTGATTGATCCATAGCTTAGAAAATATGTCCCGGTTGTCAGTAGAAGGCTCCCAGTCACTGATGTCGAACCTGCAAAACAATTTTTGAAGGAGAGAATACAATATATACCAGATCTGATACCATGTGGAAATTAAACCCAGTAATAGATTAATTTTACTCACAACAATTAACAATTGATTATGCAAAATCACTCACAAAAGAGACTGAAAATGGAGCTGTAACACTAAACTGTATTATGTAAGTGTGCAATAGCCAACCCTATAATAACATAGGCTTCTGAATAAATAGAATGCATCAAGGATTTGATTGCATGAGGAGCAAACCAAATCTAGCATAAAGCAGGCTTACTAAATATAAGAAAATCCCCCATAGGTGTAAAAAGCTGATCCCAAATCTGTCATGGAGCTCACGAATTGGAAAAAAGGCTTAGGCAAGCTAAAGAGTGGTGGAATGGTATCTCATACATGCTTTTGCATGGAGAAAAGAGAGGAGGATGTGTGGGACAAAAAACAAGTTCACCTCACCTAGTCTAGCTTTCCCATTTGCCTTAAAACACTGAAAAAGCAGGCAATAAAGCAGAAAAAGCAGATAGGTGCCTAGGAGGCCAGGAATAAAGTAGATTTGATTCCTTGGGATTTTCCATGCGCTACATGAGTCAAATGTGGCAAGTTTGACCTCTATGGATAGGCAAATAACAAATTGCACAAGGTGGGACACATGAACTAGGCAAATAAGACAAAAATAAATGAATTAATGTCTAAGTGGGTAAACTATGGGTTGATTATTCTAACAAATACTTGACTTGTAGGATTATAGATCACCCAAGTAACCGAAGCTGAGTTTTGAGTGTGGCGGCTAGCACCATCAGCGAATCCTATGTAAACGAAAGACTCCATCGACATCTGCCATAAGAAACCAAAGCTAATCAACAAACCCAATCACCATAAGAAAACCTAACTATGCAATGCAAAACTATACAATAATATACAAAAATCAGCCCTAGCTGAAGATCATGCATAGTATTTTTTGAGATAGAGCCCTTTTCTAGGCTCCGCCAAGCCTGTCCCTTCATAATATACCAGCTCATAGGCGCCTTTCTCTAAGACTCGTTTAACCACGTAAGGACAATGCCACATGGGATTAGATTTCCCTTCTCCCAAAGGTTCTTTATCTTGATCCCACAAAAGGACCAAGTCACCTTCACTAAACTTCCTCGGATGGACAGAATTATCATATTAGACCTTAACGCGATGCTTGTTAACCTCTAGAGCCACTAAGGCATCTCGGCACTACTCATCAGGCAGCTCTAAATGGACCAAATGCTCTTCCAATGCGGAATTATCTTGTAAAATATCTATAGCTATCTTCAAAGAAGGGATTTTGCATTCAACCGTTAAAATAGACTCCACCCCATGCACAAGCTGATAGGGAGAAAAACCAGTGGCAGTCTTAATCGCGGTTCTATAGGCCCACAAAGCAGGATACAACATGATATGCCAATTAGTCTTGCTTTGTGTGATGGTTCATTGGAGAATAGACTTAAGTGATTTGTTCACTGCTTCAACTTGTCGATTTTCTTGAGGGTAATAAGAAGAGGAGTGCTCTTGCTTATATCCTAATTTGGAAGCCAACTCTTCCATCATTTTATTCTGAAAGTTCCTACCATGGTCAGTGGCAAGCTCTTTCGGAATGCCGAACTGGGTGATAATCTGGTTGAAAAAGAAATGTGTGGCTGTCTCACCATCGGATTCAACTGTGGGCATATCCTCTACCCATTTCATGAAGTAATCGATAGCCACAATAATATGGTGATTCCCCCCATCCGAGGCTGGTTTTCAATCCATGAAATCAAGCCACCACTTGGTGAAGGGACCGACAGTGATAATAGGATGCAATGGGACTGGATGTGAGCGCATATTACGTGCAAACACCTGGCAAGGGTGGCACTTCTTGACCACATTAACACAATCTTTGAAGATATACGACCAAAAATAGCCCACTCTAAATATTTTTTGGGCTATAGAAAGCCCAGATAAATGACCACTACACGCCCCTACGTGCCAATCATTAAGCACAACCTTAGCCTCATCATGGGTTAAACAAGAATGTAAAATGGAATCTACCCCACGGCAGTACAAAGTGTTATCCACTGTAAGGTAGTTCTTAGCTACATGACATAATCGTCGCCGCTCATCCCGTGAGAGGTGAGTAGGGACCTTCAATGTTTTCAAATACACGATGATATCCTTGTACCAAGGGTCCACAGTTGAAATGAGGAATATATGCTCATCGACAAAAGTATCATCATAAACCTCCTCTTCCTCCAAACTTGGAAAATCTGATATGAGCTCCGCAAAGATTAACGATTTTGTCAAAATGAATTCAAGATCAAACTCTTGCAAAATCACAATCCATTTATTATATTTTCCCCCAATCATCCTTTTAGTGAGTACGAACTAAAATGGATAGATATGAGCTACGACCAAAGTTTGGCAAAGGAGAATGTAATGTCTCAAATGTCGAACCGCATGAACAGTGGGCAAGGCTAGCTTCTCCACATGGGAATAGAGAAGTTCTACATCAATAAGGTTTTAGCTCAAATAATATATGACATGCTCATGGAGCTCCTCATCCTCCTAAACCAAAACCATACCAACCGTCTCCTGAGACACGACCACATAAATCAAGAAATCATGGCTATAGTTAGGTGGACTAAGCACGGGGGTCATTGCTAAGGCTCACTTAAGAGCATCAAAAGACTCCTGGGATCACTCATCCTAGTAAAAAGGAGTGTCCAGGGATGATTTTTAAGAACCCCCCCTAGATTTAGATGTATAAAAAATGGGTGAATCTCTCTAATATATAGGAAAATTTGAAGGTGATTTTATCAATAATATAATATGTATATATAAAAAATTTGGTGAATTTTTCTTTTTATTATATAATGTTGTAAACTCCTGGTGAATCTTTCATTTTATTATATAATGTTGTAAAATATCAGCGATTCTTTCACTAAGTTATTGTATATTGTAAAATCTTTGCGAATATTTCACTTCATTATAAAAAAATTGTAAGAACTAGCGAATCTTTCACCTATTTATAAAATATTGTAAAAATAGAGTATATTTTACTCTAAATCATACGATTGTAGCCAGGTTGAAGATATCAAGACTCTCATTGGAATACAAGAGCTTGCTATGTATCTCATCTTGTTTATTGGGATCAGTGACCATGCACTCAATGCATTTGTATAATCCTTTTTTTACCTCCCCATCTGCTTCAAAATCTTGTGTAATGGTATCTTTAGAAGATTCAAGACAAAGAAGATGATCAATTTTAGAAAATGATTAACTTTTGCAATTAAAATTTAAAAATATAACTAAAAAACATTGAAATTAGTTACCATGGATTCAAGTAATAGCCTACAACATGTAAAGACCGATGGAGTTGTTTGGTCCATCGATCATTAATTAGTTTCCACAAAGGAAGATACTTTTGTCTTTTGCCCTCATATGCTTCCTTTATTGCCTCCTTGGCCTGATCCATGGCCTCATAAATAAACCCCATTGGCACTTTATCACCATCCACCATTCTTAGGACTTTCAAAAGAGGTTGGCTAAAAAGTGCAATCTCCTCTACCTTTTTCCATAATGCTTTCGCATAGACTTTATCAACAATGTATTTTCCTTCAGCCTTCTTGCTCCATGGAGATGCATTCCACTCATCACAAGAGAACATCTTTCTCAAGTTGTCCTTTTGCTCAATCAAGGATTGCAATGTAGGAAAATTTGTTGCATATCTTGTGATAGCTGGTTAACAAGCTCTTTTCCACCAGTCCATTTTTTCATAAGGGTCAAAACCCATGTGTGGTTGTAAATATATCTTGTTATGGTTTTCTCTTGTTCCACACACCTTTTCACCCACTCAATTTTCCCAATATCCTCAAGCATGAGGTCGAAACAATGCGCTGCATATGGAGTTCACCAAATGGTGGGATGTTTGTCCTCTAACAACCTTCTAGTTGCAACATAGTTGGAGGCATTATCTATGATAACTTGTGCTACATTTTACACCCCCACCTCCTCAACTACGTCATCCAAAAGATGAAATGGTAAATGTGCATCCTTCACTTGATTAGATGCATTCACTGACCTAAGGAACATAGTTCCTTTTGGGAAAACAACTAGGAAGTTCAGAATGGTGTGGTCTCTTGAATCAGTCCATCCATCAGACATGATTGTGCACCCCTTTTTTCTCCATGTGTTTTTGAACTTTGAGAGGTATTTGTGTACTCTTTCCACTCCTTTGTTTAAAAGTTCCCCCCTAATATCCTCATAACCAGGGCCCTTGAAGCCCATACCACATGAAGTTATAGAATCCAGTATAGGTTGGTAATATACAGACCTTGCAACATTGAAAGGTATGTCTACATCATACCACCATCTAGCAATGCATTCCCAAGCAGTCTCCTTTTCCACCTTCTTTGATTTGGCATAAAGGGTGGCTCGAGCACCAAGGGTAGTGTGGGGTTCAAAGAGAGACATAAGGTTACCACGGGGCCTTTAAAATTGGGATGCACTACTACCACGAACTAGAACACTTTCTTTTCTAGTAATGGTATGAATATCATGGTTAGGATTCATAAAACTAGAGGATTCTTCAAAACTAGGGTTTCTCTCAAGAAAATTTGAGCTACAACTTCTTCCTATCTCTTTTTGCACCCTCTTGTTTTTTGATTTTTCAGTTTGGTAGGATTCAAGAAGACCAAGCATCTCAGCTCTCAAGTCATCAAAGACTTTGAGGCATGGTCTTACATTCCCCCTTGCACCTACTAAGTGTTGTTTCAACATATTTATATCCCCCCCATCAACCTCCTTCTAACAATAGTTACACATCATTTTCCCTCAACTAATTGACAATGTACCCATGCAACATCCTTTCTATCTTTGGGATCCATGGCAAGCAATATAAATCTGCAAATAAAAACCCTATTTTTAAAAAATTCTATGAAAAAAAAAATGATTTCAGAGAGACTATTCACTACAGAATTAAAGGAATACGGGGCACATTTTACATACCTTGAAGAAGCGCCTCCAAATTTGTCCATGAAATTCAGCCTTGAATGAACTTGAGATCACCCTCCAACCAACCTTGAACCAGCTCCAAATCTTCTCAAAATCCGCTGCAAATGTCTCCAAAAAGACTCATCCCATAAGCTCTCAAAATACTCCTTCAATATTCTCTTCAAATCATCTTAGAAACCAGCTCTAAGACCCTCAACAATCAGCACTTTAAAAGAACCGAAGACCCTCGAGCACAAACTTGAAAAGATTCCAATGAATAGTGTGAGTGAAAGAGAGGGGTGGGATCTTTTTATAACTTAGTTAGGCTTATTAGGGTTGTCCACATTCACCCCCCTAACCAAATTGGTATTTAAAAAAAAAACGTTTTTGGGCCTGTTGTACAACATTGTATGAACCTGTACGGACCAGCCGGTTTGATGGAACCGGTACTAAACCAGTCCAAAATGGGTCAAACACCCATACTGGACCAAAAAACCCATGGATTCAGTCTGACCCACTAGTTTTTCTAGTTCCATTCCAATTCTTGTAACATTGGTACTCCCTCAAGTATTCGTTAAAACTGTCACCTGGTACTGGCTGACCCTGAATTCCTGTTTGCTGATCATCCAAGAACTGAGGTAAAAGAGGCCTAGGGGTCACTTTACTGCCTTCCTAAGTATTTCTTGGGAATGGAATATGTGTGTTTCTCTCTTTTGCATGGTTCCCATTGTTGCCATTATTGTTTTGGTTGGCCTGAGTATTGGTGATCAATTGAGCCATGTGTTGGACCAACAGTTGCTACCCCTTTGCCAGATAATTCAAAATATTCAAAGTACTTCCCTGATGCGGATCATTCCTTTTTCCCTCAAGTGGCTCATTCTTATCCCCCATTTCTCTTTCTTCTTCTTTTGCTTCTAGCTACTCCTCTTTTTCTGATTCTACACGATCCTCTTCCCCAAATTTTGATAAAAATATGTTTATTTGTTCTCTCCTTTGCCATTTTCTCCTATATGTGATATGTCTATTGTCCTCTGAATTCATTAAAGAGAATGGAATACACAAGCTGTCAAAATCACCAGCTCTAATACCACTGTATTATCCCCAACCGAATTTGAGCTACATATTTTTGCTAACTTTTTATACAAAGTGGTTCAAGACTTTTGTCAAACACTTTGCCGACACTGCTGTGATATTCCTGTAGGTTTCCTCTCAAGTATAATCTGATTTTTATTTTGTTTTTATAATTTTTTTTTGAGAGTTAGGTTCATATTTCATTCAAGAAACATGTAGCCAAAAGATTATAAAATGAATATGATTTTTCCTTGCATAAATTTCAGTCTGCAACATACATTTAATGGCTCCAAACTACTCACACCAAACATGAATATGACTGAGTTTTTAATAGCTTCTACGGTACCTTTTTAAAAGAACCATATAATTCAGATTTATAGCAATAATTTCATACCTGAGAATGATTCTAGATGGTAGCCCTAATTGAGAATGTACATTCCTCTTTATGATGCGATATGGCTGTAGATGACCTATCTATTTCTTGGAAAGGCAATGAATCCTTCTTTACTTCTTGAAAAGGACACAAATTACTTGGAAAGGCCCACAACTGTTGTTGACAAAGGCGACCCACTATGTATGATCAGAATATGTCTCACCTAGTAAAAATGTGGCAGCAGTAAATATCAAATGAGAACCCTGTGTGCTACAGACTCCAAATAACTTAATAAGTGATAGCGTTCACATTCATCAAGTGCACTCCCTTCCTTTGCACACCCACAATCAATAAGTGGCAGCAGTATTCTTTGATGATATTTTTGTAAGGGAAGTCGCTTTCCCTTTCTCAATCATATGAACAGCAGTATGAAATGACAGTGTGCGTATTTCCCTTTCTCAGTCATATGAAGAGCAGTATGAAATGAAGGTGCGTGGGTACTCAATTCATCTCATCTTGCTACAGATTGGAGTGAAATGATTCTCTTAAAACACCTCCTATAGTAAGCAACAGAAAACCAACGTGTGCCCTCTTGGATAGACATTTTTCTCTTAGGGTTTTTATCCCAATAGCAAAGGCCACACGAGCACTCCAAATATTTAAGTGTTGGAATTAGTGTCCAACACTTATATTACTTTTCTTCATATATTACTTAACCACTTATCATTAATTGTATGTAAATATTTAATCATTAATAAGAACTCATAAACTAACACAAAATGTATATGGTGCGAACACATAAGATCACTAGTGGAAAATTAGAGATTAGTGACCAGGAGACCAAAATGTTTTGTCAACATAGTTTTTTTCAAGGGATAAATGACCAAAATTGATAAATTTAAGTGAGCTAACTAAAAAAGACCAAGATAAATGACCACTTTTGGTCACGAGATAAAGCCAACTAAAAACGACCAAGATAAATGACCAAATTTGGTCACGGGGTATCTAGACTAACAATGACCACATATCAATTGGTCATTTATTTGGTCATTTTTAGTTAGCACTCCGGCAATGAAAAAAATTGCAAATTTGACAATGAATTTGTACATTTTAGCAAATTCTAACACTGTAAATGGATTCAGAGACCGGGGGCCTCTGAATCCATCTGCAGTGTTAAAAATTTAGTAAATTATAACATATATATAATATATATTTACACGTCCATATATTAACAAAAATGAATATTTAATGCAACCCAGCTATATGTTAATTTGGACATGACCTTCACATATAAAAAAACCCACTAAAGCCACTAAACCTTGGCATATAATGTTAATTATAAGGCTATTTCGCATGACCTTGGCATATAATTATAGTTTTTATAGGCTAATTTGGACACGACCTTGGCACCTTGGTTAATTAAATCGGTGGGATATAATTCCACGTCAGTTGAAATTACCAGTGACACGTTCAAGAATCTCGTCGCACTAAACTGACATGCGACATAATCTCCTTCCTCCATCATCTTCTTCTTCCTCCATTGGATTCTCTCTCTACGTCCCTTTCCGATAGTGTAGTCTCTGTTCACTAGTGCAAAATGACAAATTTGTGACTACACGGCCAAAAACGTTAGTCATGTAATTTTAAGCTAAAAACTACCAAATTTGAGCAATTTTAAGTGATGTGGCTATAAATGATCAATCTAAACTATTAATACAACTAAATAATGACTATGCTAATATAAATTAGTGGTAGTTCTTACTTATATGTAATTGACTAGTTTTGGTAGTGTAGTCATTTTAATGTGCTTTATCATCTTAATCATGATTAGGATTTTTCATGTTGAATTCATTTTTGCAGTATCCATGGACATTGTATTGGTTATATATGATTTGGAACGCCACACCCAATCACATGTACAATATAATTATTTTATATCATGAATTCATACTTGATCCTAAACCACTTTTTACCAACTAGCTTAATCTCATTCATGGCTGGAAACATATATATAAGTGTTTCTCAATTAATGTTTATATATTAATTTTGATCCAAATTCAAATAACTTCACTAAATCTTATTGCAATATTAAGTTGTTGAGCACGTTGTCCAAGAGTAGGTATAGAATCTACATCATGGCATGTTATAAGAGCTTGTAATCATGTGGTTGTAGAGGAGGCTCCTAATAAGCTTCACATTCTTTGTCTTATATTATTTGATGCTTTTTTATATATGGTTTCCTCAACCAAGGTGTTCAAGTTCGTTGAACTTCTTTCTGAACTATGGTCTTCATAACAATCCCCTTGTCAACATTATTTAAAGATCAATCCACATAATCAAATAAACATATGAACATGTATATCTTGTTAATTCAACATTTGTGAATAATATTATATAAAAAATCTATGTAACATAAGTTATATATTATTATATACCATATAAATACGATATATAATGTATATTTTATATTAAATATAAGTATATATTATATATAAATAATATAAAACAAAAAAAATTATAATTACAAAACAAAGACATGACAGGCATCCCATATACACAAAACCCACAGTTGAATACACACACAACCATAACAACCATGAACCCATGACCAGAGTGACCACGAAGCTATGATGAAACGTGAAAGGAGGTGTATTTTGTGCCAAATATGTGGCTTTGGTGGGAAGGGGACCTTTTTTGGGGTTTCGAGAGGCAATTAGGGAGGAGACATAAAGCCATAAAAACTATGAAGCCCACTGAAACCTGCAGGAAAGCGGTGTATTTGGTGCCAAATTATCTTTGGCTTTGGCCAGAAGGGGACACCATATTTGGAAATTGGGAGAAGGGGTTTGAGAATTGGGTTTTGAGAGGGGTTCGAGGGAAATTATTGGGAATTTGAGGGAGGGGATTAAGATTTCGGTAACTCAAGTTTCCATGGAGAGAAGGCGAAGAATTATAAAAGAAAACAAGGACTCTAGAGTTAGTACTCCTTCAAATAATTTGGAGTCGAAATTCCCTTCAATAACTGCTATAGAATTGTAGGTATGTATCATTATCAATTTTTTTTCTTAGGTCACTCTACAAGTGATAGGGTTTTTCATTTTAGGTTTCAATGCACTATGCAATCGCCATGGATTTTTCCCATTTCGTGTTTTCCCCATTTTGTATATACTTCTCCTATTGTTAACGTATGTTAGGGTTTTATATTAAGATTTTGTAATAGTCCAAGAATAAATTCCTTGGACACGTCTCTGCATGCCTCTACATTTCCTCTTTTTAGAAACTTGAATTCTCTTCAAATTAGAGGCAAGAGCAACGCAGGGAATGGAGTACCACAAATTATTTCCTTGGCCTCAACCCCTTTACCATATAGTTAATCAAATGTGCAAGAAGGTTGCAATGATTTCATTAAACAATTGTTGGGGTTTTAATGGCAATGGCATTCTCTCCATATCACTTGTTCCTTTGCATCTATATATGGGATTCATGTCTTTCTCATCCATTCCTCAAAGAGTCTCAAGATGAATATTTTTTGGATCTCAATGCAAAGGAAATAAATGAATAAAAAGGTATATGTCATATATATTAATCCGATGTGTGAATGAAGATAACATGAAATGGAGTTATTAATTCATTAAAATAGGAATTTAAACTCATGTAACATTTGTCTACAACTTTCCTCAAAGTAGTAGCCACTACTTAAGAATGACCGTCCCTGATACACTTAATTAAATTTTGTTGGTCGTGATGGGGATTTGACTTGTAAACATTATGGAGATCAAGATATAGTAAGTGTTCTTTCAAGAAGAGAAGATCCTAGGATAAAACAAATATGAAATGCACTTTCCATTGCACTTATCTTAGATTATAGATTGGTAATGATTGCCCTATCGTGTTGGTTAGATGAATTTTGGCTACCCACAAAGTATTTCCGGTGAGATTTAGAAATTGTACATTACACAAGAAGGGGTTAAGATTCCTTTCTCATTAAAACATCTAGATAAATTTGTACCCAATGCTAAAGTATGAGTTACAAGTGTTGTTGGTTGGTAGTGTTAGGGCCTAGTTTACATAAAGAATGAGGTTTTTCTTGATGTTGTGGATAATGAAGCTAAGAATTTATTACGAAGAATTATGCACAGAATGGACATGCAAAGTTTAATTACTAGTATGAAGGAATAGTTCCTTAATGAGATCATAACTTTGTCATTATAAGTAAACCTTCAAGCTATTTTATTTGCTGAAATATTCACTGCAATTTATGATTTAAGTGTCCCTTACACTACTGTTGGGTAATTGAGATTATGCATGTTGAAGACTAGTCATTATGTTTAGTGTCCTATTGATTCTTACATACACAAGAGGTGACCTCTATTACATTATGATGAAGGCTACATCTTCGTAATAAATAGATTAAAGGAGTTGATCAAATATAAAGGCTGCCAAGTTTATCTCCTTTAAATAGGACTATTACATTCTTACTCTGATATTTCTCGAAGACTCTAAAGAAAAGTCATACAATGTTGATTCCCTCAAAGAAATGTGTAATGTGGGGATGTGAAGATGATACCTAAAATGCAATTAATGTAGACTCTTCTAATCCAATTTGCAAATACGCTCTCCAAGAGTTCAAATCCACAACTAAAACTTCAATATAAATTCCTTAAAATTAATTTTATTTGAAATACAATTTCCAGCTGATAAATTGAAGTTTGATTATGGATTAAAGTTCACATTGGAATCCCTCAACAAGTATTTAAATAAAAATGGGGTGCCAACAGCTGTTGGGCATCTTCAGATTTCAGATTGGTTGACCAAGTGGGAAGAAGGTCGACTCCATTTTTATCCGAGCGCTCAAATTCCAAAAATTAAAATACAACAAACTGTAATAGTGGTGAAGCTGAAAATCAGTTCAGACCAGGGATGGAATTTGATGGGTAAATGCCCGTCATGGGTCAATCTACCCATCAAATACAGCTAAGATTTTTTTAAGACCGTCAAAATCTGGCTTAGAATACAGAAAACGTTTCAGATTTTGTTTGTTACCGGCAATTTCAACGGGTGTCGGTCATTTGAAATTCCAATCCTGGTTCAGACAACTTGCTCGGGCTATTAGCAAAGCGGGATGGGGTTTGAATGGGTTTGCTGCAAAGAGGAGCACACACGAGGTAGAGGACCTTCCACGGGCCAATATTAGCAGAGTGGTGAAGGGGAAGCTGAGCCAACCAATGAAAGACAATCCTTCTTCCTCTTCCTCTTCCAGGGACATCGCCGTTCACAAGGAATATCTCTTAGCTTGCTCTGAAAGTGCTCGCATCTTCATACACTACCTCTCTACCATGTAAGTCAACTCTCTTTTAACTTAACTCGGTCGGTCATGGCTTACTTCATAATAGTCCTAATTAGAGTTCTCTACATATTTTTAACAACTATTGGATCCAACAAATGCATAATATTTTCTTCAAGTGGTGGCGTGGGGTTGATTTTTGATGGGATTGAGACTCCCTGACCATTTGCTGGATGGACAGGCTGAATTTGTCTCTCAGCTGTTGTTCTCGGAGTCCCTATCCTCTATGTTCCTCATTTTTGGTCTATCAGTTCAATTATTATGGATTCCTAAAGAATGCCAAATAGAATCTGACCCCAATTCATTGGTAGTCTAGTATCTTGTGTTTTTTATTTAGACTATGTATTTCAATGAACTGTCAAGGTCACCCCTGCTTCAATTTATAGGGTATTCATTTATTATGATGGATCTGGGTAGAAACGGGAGATAACCTACTTGTGATTTTGAGTTGGGACTTTTTTAATTATATCTACATTGTGGCTCTACCATTGCATTGGGAAATGTATTAACGAATTCATTATTTTTATTGATTGAAGAGGAGGGGTATTAATCTTTGAGTTGGGACTTTTTTAATTGTACCTGCATTGTGGCTCTACCATTGCATTGGGAAAGTTATTGACAAATTTATTATTTTTACTGATTGAAAAGGAGGGGTATTAATGTTGAACGGAATCCCAACAGAGGGATATGCCACTGAAGTGCGATAGTTCGCAACATCACATAGATAACAGCTGCAAGTCAATATTGAGAATATATTTCATTACTGTCAAAAAAAGATAGATCCTTTGGAGAGAAACTTACACATCACTTGGAACAATAAATGGGCTTACATTCTTCTTAACAGATATTAGTCACTGTCTTTTGTATGCCAATGAGCAAGCTATGCATGACCCATAGGAGATCAGTGTCTACGGTGACAAAGGTGCCCTCCTTGGCCTCAAGTCCTTCCTTCTTGCACTAAGGCTTAGCTTCTTTGAAGGAAAATTCTGGCTGTTAGATTCCCTCCTTTTCCAGAGGGGAGTCAGCTGCAAAGTTTCCATCGAATGTTCCATCTTTGGAGGGTATTAATCCAGGTTCTTCAATTAAAGGTGCTTATCTTCTTTAAGTGATATTAGTTAAAGATGTGGTTAGATCTATCAATGACTCAATGTTTCTTGAATCTCAACTCCAAAATTTGTCTCATGCTGGAAGATTAATAATGGAGATATTAGGCTCTATCCAGGTTCAGAAAGTATCATCAAAATATGTTTGTAATAACATGAAATCCTTCAAAGATGAGGCCTTGATCTGCTGTTTTGACAGATATTGGCCAAACTGTGATGATTTCATGAGCTGGATAAGTGACAACTGGACAACAAATTTATTGGTAAGATTCCATATTTCAGGGTTTTTCATAGTTCGTTACAATGAAGTTGAAGATATGAAGAGAGTAATGGAAGAAGGGTCCTCAATTTGGGGCGGGGCTGGTTCTTCTTGGTGACTTGGTTCCCATAATTAAACCCATGTTCCATGTTTGTCTGGGTGAGAGTCCCTAGTTTATCCTTTCCCTTATGGGAAGACGAGGTCATGGAGAAAATTGGTAAGGCCTTAGGTAAGTTTATTGGGTTTACAGAAGTAAGAAATATGGCAGCTTCTTCTATTAAGCAATAATACATGTACAGCTAGCTTAAGTAAAGGACAGCCAAATGAGATCATCCTTGAACGTAATGGAGTACAACGAGCCCAAACTTTGGACTATAAAAACACACGTTCTCAGTGTAGGCTCTATTAGGAAATTGGCCATTTGATAGCAACCTACCCAAAAATTATTTGGAAAGTAGAAGATGAAATTAAACCCAATAGTAATCCCTATGAGAGAGAAAAATAAACTCACTAGAGGTGGACCGAGATGGTTTTCAAATAGTTAAGAGAAGGAGAACGAGAAGGTCTAGTTGGGGTGAAAGTCAACCTAAAGTAAGAGCTCCATGAACTTTATCAGAAGACAAAGACCAAGAACCTATTAGAGATGGAAATTCTAAGGATGCCCAACAAGAAAAAATCTCTGCAGAAGGGTAGGGAAATTCAGGAGAGGAAAATCCAACAGTTTTTTTTCCCAAGATAAAAAGCTTATATTTGCTATTTCTGAAGCAGAAATCAAAATATACATTCTTCTGGTCTTTTGACTCATATTCAGATGGTCAAGAACACCATCTCATTTTCTACAGTAAGTTTTTTTCCAGATCCCAAAAATTAAAACCTCGAAGGTTCTTAGAAAAAATTATAACTTCTAAACATTCATAAACTTTGACTTTTCATTAACCATAACCACAACTATTTCATTGTTTGATTGATGAATTTGCTAACATTAGCTTCTGCTAGTTTGCGTTTTCCATTTATATTTTGAGTCATCCAATTGATTCTCTAAGTTAAGTTCCTTGTATGGAATGAATGCAGATGGAGATGGATGCATCACAGGCAATGATGCGGTCAACTTTTTTTCCCTGTCACAACTTTCAAGACAGGAACTTAAACAGGTTTATTCTAGCAGCTTCTCACATTTAATTTGGATGAAATCAGCAGCAGAAAGTTTTATGCATTTTGTTTATATGGCAATTGTTACCTTTTCAGTCTCTGGTATTTGTTTTTATTTTATAAATAAAAGGGCAAATTGGGATCTGTTAGATTCCTCTTCAATCCCCACGTGTGCGGTTTAATGATTGGGACCTTCTATGCAATCACCAAGTGAATTATCTATGGTTCTGATATTTCTGTACCGTATTAAAATTATTTTTCAAATTCAGCTTCAGCACATAGCACTTTTCTTGATAACTTTGCTAAACATGCTGGAAGATATCAACTCTAATGTTTTCGTTAGATATACTTCATGTTCAAGTACATTGTAAAATAAAGGAGTGGACCATGGCAAGCTAAGTTGCCTAGGTAACTGAGGGCTTATTTATTACGGTTGGATACTGTTGCCCACCTATTTCGACTAGGTGGCAACTTCATGTACATGAAGATGTACATAATTGTACAACTTGTACCTTAGAAAAATCTGAGGATTTTTCACTTCTGCAGGGCAATTGCCCCTTTGTAAAATGAAATTTCCGCTCCCCTGCATGGGAAAATTAATGTAATTCTATGTGCTAGTGTGGGTCATATGATATGGATGCCACACCATGGAAATAATTGTTAGGGAAGTCCCCTCATCGACTATTTTTTCCCTTTCCAATTAATCTTGTTCTTTAACGATTTTAATTGGTTAGGTTTTTCACTCAAAATCCTCCAAAGTGGTGACGGGCGTTCTAATAATCAAGTCCGTGGGGTGGCTAAGGGTTCAAAATGTTATTCGTGACCATGCTAGACATTTGTATAGAGTCTTGTAGAGTTTCGTTGTGACTGTTGTATTTTTATTAACTTTTTCTAGTTGATTAATTTCACCCCTTGGTGGTTAGTTAACTAAGTTTTGATGTAATAATGTAATTGCTCAAGCACTGGCATTTTGTAATAGGGGCTATGAATGAAAGGTAAATTACTATGAAACCCCCTAAGCCACTGCTTCGAGTCCCATATTATTCAGACAAGGAGTTGAAGAGATAGACCAATTTTGATCAGGAGGGGTCTATCTCCTCTAGGGAAATTTTTAATTTTTCCCTAAGTTAAAATTCACATTATTTGATTTTGAAGTAAAAAATCAAATAATTCCATGGTAATTCTGTTTGGGGGTTGCTAAGCCTACGAAAATTTATTTCAAAATTTTCCACCCCCCCCATGGCCAAGATATTAATTTTTGAAATTATTTTTACATTTTCCTAAGTAAAAAATTGGGAAATTTTAAAGTTAAATTTTAAAAATTAAATGAAAGTGAATTTTTGAAGTTTTATCCTAAGTCTAAAGGTTAGATGTTTATTTTGGAGCAAAGGGATAAAGTCAAAGCCAAATTTAGAAGACATAAAAGTGGTTTAAACCCTCACTAAAGTGGAGCGCCCAAGTTAAGAAGGCATAAAAGGGGGCGCATGCATGTAAAAGGGCCCACAATAGGAAGGTGCTAGCTTGGAGGAGGTGTCACATTTGAAGGAGGCACTAAAATAAGAGGAGTTTCCTAGCTTGGGCCCACATGTAAACCATAAAACCAATCTAAAGGTGGCGCCTTGGTCAAAACCCTAGATCTAAGGGTGTAGAATGGTTAAGGCATGGATCAAGCACCCAAGCCATGGATTAAGAAGTCGCCTAGGCTATTTGATTGGTTGAGAGAGGTGCAAAGTCAATATACCTAGATCTAGTGGTGGAGATCTAATCTAGGTCTAGATCTAATCTTGGCCATTGATCTTCAAGGGGTTGGGGTTGCTCCTCAACTATATAATAAGGGTCTCACTCCCTCATTTGATAAAGACTCTTTCATGCTACTGTTATGCTGCAAAAATATTGCCTCTCCTTTCTTCTCTTCTTCAACATTTTTCCCTAGCTATATTGCTCAATCCCTAGAGGCTTTTTGTACTCAAATCTTGCCCTAGTTGGGCCATAATCAAGGAAATTCTTTGGAGGGACATTGTGCTGTTGTTCTATATTCTTCATGGTCCATTGTTGAGGTAACTTGTATCTTGTATTTGTTTTGCATATTTGTATTAGTCTAGTTAGCTCTCCACAAAGTATTTTGTGGAGAGATTAGAGAGTAGAAGTATTTTTACCCTCTTTTGTGAGTTGTTTAGCAAGTTTCTTCAAAGTATTTTGTAGAGATTGTTAGACATTCATCACTAGGCTTACATTTTCTTGCAAATCTAATATTTGTTTACAGGTTTTCCAAGCTAAGGACATCTCTCCAAGGGTTTCATTTTCAAATCTGCATTTCCGTCCATCTTTTTTCCTCTCTCCCTAAACTGGGTTTTATTCATTGTATAGTGAATAAAACCATTGTTTTAGGGCTTTCATCCATTATAGATTAGTATAGAGTTTTAAATCTGTTGTTTATATATCATTTAGAGGCTAAAACATTCATTTTTAAACCACTAAAACTTCATTTTTTCCAAAAGTTCAAGTTCAGATTTTTCAATAAATTTTCTGGGTTTTATACTAATCTGTTCTAACTTTCTGTTTTAGTGTTTTCTGCAGTAAATTCCAGCAAGTAAAGTTGCTGGTTTGTTGTAGGTTTATGCACAGAAGAGGGGGTTATGCTGCCCAAAATTGCCTAGAAAAGCCCTAGAAAAGCTCTTGGTCCAAAAGAGGCCAAGAAACCACATTTCTTCTCTTTCTTCTACAAGATTGTAAACCCCAAAAGAGAAGTTCTCTTTGGGGTATTCTCTAAAGCTTTGAAAGCTGTTGTAAATCTGTATATGAGTAGTGTAGAGATAGTCTAGAACACTAGTTGCTTAGATTTATTTTTATGCAAGTTTTATTTCTGTTTACCCACCTTCCCTTAAGGGATTGAAGTGAGGTTAGGTTAATATTTTTTTATTTCTGTTTACCCACCATCTCTGTGACAGACCACCATCTCTGTTATAGAGATTGTTATGAGGTTACGATATAGTTTTAGCTAATTTCATTTTCCTTTTAAGTTTCTGTTCAAAGTAATTAAGTTTAATTTTTATTTCTGTCAAAGGAGTAACCATACAACCCACTGATCCAGTGTATCCTCTATCTCAACTTGTCATCTCCCTTTAGGGACTTCAAGTTGGGTATGAAAAGCAGGAGAGGTGGGGGCTTAGCTTAATTAGAACAACTTCCTTTTTCTGCTACAAACTTTCACACTATGCTTTTTCAGTCCAAGATCAAGTACCAGCATCTCCCATAAGGGATACCGCTTGGTTGATCTTGTTGATAGTATAAAATTAACCTTGCATGCTAATCACCAAGATTAAAATTTACCCCTAAAATTAACCAACAATGAATTTATCCCCTGTTCCTATACTCGGTTATCACCCTTCGGGGTACTCACGAGATACGACAGGGGGTAGAGGAGTTTAGTTTAATAGGCATCCATCTTGCTATTTTTTCCGATTGATTAAAAACAGTGACCTCAGAAGCTAGAAGGGGTAGTAGACCATGGGGGGTATCTAGGCGTTCTACATCCTCCTTGTTGAGCAGCGGGGCATTGGGGTTTGACCTGGGAGCTACAGGTGGACTTGTTTCCACTGTTTTGAGCACACCAGCATTCCCTCTTTGACTTGAGAAATACTAGATTGGGGTAGTTACACCACCTGTTCGAAAACTAAAACTTCAAGAGGAGAAACCTTAATAAAATCTACCTAAAATAAACCAAGAGACATTGCAAAACCGGTTCTATAACATTTCACTCCATTATTGCATTTGTTTTCTTTCAGTTGTTGTTGCACCTGCAAAGCAAACCTGATAATTTTCTAACTTGTGGATATTAGTCAACTGGTTTACATTTTTCTGCTATTTATCTGAGCATTGTTAGTATCACGTTTGTTCATAATATTATTGATCAACTGTGATTATATTATTTTTGCATTTATCTTGATAATATTGTTCATAAGTCTTTCATAATTGTGTATATTGTTCATAGTTTATTTTCATCTCATTGTTAGATAACTTAACCTGTGGGATAATTAACCTAGACTGCATCCATTGAAAGTTGCATTCTCTGACTCCATTACTTAGGCACTGGTTATATTAAAAGGATTGACTATCATTGAAATATTGCATTTTGCATTGGTTTGACTGTCATCTCTCAAAACCTTAGCCTCACACCTTAATAAGATCCCTTTAATTTGTAATCAATTAATAAATCAGGAACTTAGTCTTCCATAGGGACTTCCCCCCTTGGCTCTGTTGGGATCTTGCCTAAAGGGAGGAGTTGTGGACTGTGGTGACAGTGGTCCCCAACTCTCGCTTGCCCCCAAGGACACACATAGCAGGTTGTGACTTTCCTGTTCCTTAAAGTGTGAATTAGGCGGCAACAGATACCTTCAATGAGCAAAAACATAAGCCAAATGAACAGAATTTTGATCTTAATTTGGTCGTTAGAGGGCCCAGGCGAATCCCTAAATTGAATTTCATCCCCTAAATTTCAAGGGCTGCAGTTGTTCGGTGTTCGAAATTGTCACATTCCAACAATCATGCCAAACATTTAGATCCCCCCTACCCTCCCCTCCCACTTAGAAAAAATCATAACTTCTAAACATTCATAAACTTTGACTTTTCATTAACCATAAATAAAAAAACACCCTCCCTCAATAGCTTGCAATGTGTCAAATAAGGGCTTAACAGAAACTGAGACTATAGCTTCTCCCTTAAATACCTATTTTTCCAGTAATCTTTCTTGCTTAAATACCTGTTTTTCCAGTAATATTTCTTGCATTGTTAAGGATTCCTTTGAGAGAATATCTGCTTCTATATTGAATTCCCTATATATATGTGCAAAGGAGATTTCTTCAAAGTTATTTTTAACTCCAAGATCAGTTCTAGGATAGGATTCAATTTCAAGTTTGAAATTTGGCTACGTCCATTTTCCCAGTCTATCAAGAGTTTTGAATCATATACCACATGTAATGTTCTGATCCCTTTTTCAACTGCTGCTTTCAAAAGCATCCACAGAGCATATGTATCAGCTCTATTATTTGTTCCTTCCCCTTCTCCATATACTTCCAAGCAAAGAATTGAGACATTGTCAAGTAAAGCAGTACCCCTGCCCCACACTTACCAGGTGTTCCTTGACAAGCACCATCAAAGTAAACCCAATATTTTGTGAAATCTAAAACTGGGTCTCAAATCCTTCCTGATTTTGTTTTAGGTGAGGCATCCAAATTTCTCCATATGATAGTCTGATTTGATGTGAAACCAATCCTACAGTCAATTATTTACGTTGGAAAATACATTTATTTCTCTCTACCCAACACTCCAAAGTTTAAACCAAGGCAATGCTTTACGTGTCTGAACTGAGCTGTTTGTACACCAGGCTTTAAAATATTCTAGTAATGTAGATTGTTCCCATTGATGAGATACATTTATGGCTTTTATATTTATAATTTCCTTCCATAAGAGATAGTAAAAGAACAACTACCCAGGAGATGATTAACTGTCTCATTATATTTTTAACTCAGCGCACACCAACTGGATCTGATCTAATTCCTCTTTTGCCTTTTATCCCGGGTTAAAATTTTGGCAGCAAAAGCTCACAACAGAAAATTTCTTGTTCTTAATGGACTTTCTAAACTCCATATTTCATCCTACCACTCTCTTTCCCGAATTTGTTCTTCTCAACATTTTGCTTCATATCCTAACTTTGCAGTTAAAACTCCATTTGCTTTGTTCCAAGACCACTTTAACTCATCATATGTTTCTTTTATAAATATTGCACTGCGTTTTAAAAGGGAAACATAAGGAAGCCATTATGTAGCCAGATCTCCCTGCAATTTTAAACCAACTGCATATTTCCAATACTGTAGCCATACTCCCTAAGCTGCTTGGATGATGCATCTGCTAAAGATTTATTGTCCTTTTCATCATTCATGTCATTCTTTCTAAAAGTACATCTATCGAAAACTTCACAACAACCTATCCATGGATTGTCACCTGCCCTCACTTTAAATTCACTACCAACTTTCCAAGCAAGCCAAGGTCCCAGAATTGTGAATGCCTTGACCAAGCCTTTTTAGACTATTGAAATTCCATTTTTTGTCAAGGGATGGCCTAATAATGAGATGAATGTTTTTCCAGTTGCGTTAGGTGTGGGACTGTCGCAACTACTTTTGGAGTTTATCAGAAACAGGAGCTTGGTAAAAGTTTATTCTTCAATGGGTTTGAAGAGAAAATGTGTTCAAAGAGTAGAAAATGTAGAAGAAGTAAAAGGATTTTCTATTTTAGATCTACCTGAATTGGCACTGGAGGGCATATTGAGCAGGCTTTCACCTGCCAGCCTATGTAACATGTCAGGGGTTTGTACGGAACTAAGGGAGAGGTGTAGGAGCAATTACCTGTGGGATCCTCCTTTGAAAGCAAAATGGGGAAAGGTTATTGGTCCTGCAGCCTGCCGTGAATGGCAACGGACTGTTGCAATCGGAATAAGGAGACAAGGACGTTAGATGGTTGCAAAGCCAATGGATGGTTGAGGTCCCTGTCTTGCATTTGGCAATTTTTCGTGGTTGAGATTACAACCAGAGATTAACAAAGAAGGTAAAAGTGGCCCGCCATGTGATTCAGTGATGGCATGCTATCTGGCACTAGAAAGTGGGAAATTTGGGTTTCCAGCTTAGGTGTGCAATCGTGAGGTAGGTATCAATGTTCGATAAATAACCTCTTGGCTTGAAGCAAAGAATTCTTATGGCTGGTATTATATGACAATATGTTTTTGGTTGCTTGATAAATTAATAAAAATACAAGTCACATGTTTCTAGTTATCTTATAAAATTAAAAGGTCAATGTATATTTCCTGTGAAGCTTGGTCCCCTGTACAAAGAGTCCCATGCCTTTTTAAATTTTCCCAAGAATAATGACGGACATAATTGTAATTTTTGCTAGATTGCATTGAAGTTAGCTTGATTTCAATGGTTTATGAATATGTAGTGGGTTTTAAAAAAAAGCCCGCATACAGTTATTAGAATGATATGTGAGTTGCCCTGATTCATGCTGACTTAATTCTGTGCAGCATGGACATGTTGGGTTTATGCTATCATGTTATGATGCAGATCTCAGTTATGATTGCAGAACCAACACTTTCTAGCCCAGGTATGTTAAGTATTCATTATATTCACACTCTTCGAAATGGCATTTTTCTTAAACCTTGTTAAATCATGGAAGGATAGAACTACAATTTATTTCTTAATACTAGCAACATATAAAATGCCATGGCT
This sequence comes from Pseudotsuga menziesii, assembly GCA_001517045.1. Taxonomy (NCBI): domain Eukaryota; kingdom Viridiplantae; phylum Streptophyta; class Pinopsida; order Pinales; family Pinaceae; genus Pseudotsuga; species Pseudotsuga menziesii. The sequence goes on from LPNX010963554.1 coordinate 412,553, forward strand.
TGTGTACACCCTCTTCTTTTGCAATACCCATCGCTTCATTTCTGTGGTCAACTTCATTGGTTCTCATTTGCTTGTGTTTTACTTCTGACTATTGAACATAAAGGATAATGGACATAAACCTGGAGAGGGTATGTTCCTTCATTCAATGTCAGCATTACATCCTGAATATCTTCAACTACAAAGAGGAAATTGTGTTTTACTTCTTACTAATGAACATAAAGGATAATGGCACATAAACCCTGGAGAGGGTATGTTTCTTCATTCAATGTCAGCATTACATCTCGAAAATATTCAGCTATAAAGCAGCAATTGAGGGGCTATGACTGCATTAGCAAGGTGAACAACATTAACAGCTGTTTTACACTAGCACATAACCGGTATTGCCACATTGACACTACCTAGACCTCAAAATGATTGGGCGAATGCATTATCACGGACCAGGGGAGTACACTTGCCAGGTTTTGAAGTTTGAACCTGGGTTAACATTGTAGTAAGCGCTCCAATTTGCCACTTAACATATAAGCTAGATGGAACTCACTTCAAAATTCTGTTGTTGACTCTTAATTGTAGTTTACTTTGCAGGGTACTGCCTACAGGAAATATTTGCATAAATGCATCAAAATTTAAGGGTTTCCTTTGCAGGTATCCACCACATGGTCATTGAACAGTTGTCGTTGAGGAAGGAGTACAGTGGGAGAGGCTGCGAGCACCTCCACTGGACATGCCTACCCATGATCTTCACCCATCTGATTGTTTGAATGACCTATGTCCTGGAGATAATGTCGAGATACAGTGCAGAAGGAAGAAGGAATTTCCATACAGTACATGTAGCCTCGTACTTTTTATGGACGAAAGTCTTGGATCTTGTGCACAAGTACTTGTTTTATTATAGTTGTAATTATTCTTATGTTGATCCATAGTCATAGTCAGCTTGACAGGTAAGTACTTTGTTCATGCTTCAATTGATATCCTCTTATGCTTCGAGAATACATGATGAGTATTTTCTTTGAAACAATTTCTCATATAATGTTACTCCTTTTACTTGGCAGGATGGTGGTATGGGGTTGTGGGCCATTCAGATTATTGTGACAGAGATAATCGCCACTGCCAATGTCATTTAGATGGTGAGAATCCTCCATATGATAAAATTAGTAAGATGATTTTCAGTTGTTTTGTGTGTCATATATTGATCTAGTTATACAATGAAGCACTCACAAAGTGAAAAACACAAAATAATTTCATGTTAACCAAACAATAGGCTTGGTACTGATAATATTGGAGTCCTGGGCATTATTTTTTAGCACATTTATTCATAAGTTGTTTCAAAGTGAATCCTTTTAAAAATCTTCATCTGGTATATTAGTTAGGGAATCAATGCTTCTTTTTGAACTTTCTGTCACAAGGTGCGATGATGGCGCAAAATTAATCCAGGATTTCAATGGGTATAAAAATAAAATATACTACTTTTTTCGTTATTAAGAAATGTGTTATTTGTTATATAATAATATTGAGGAAGGGCCACCAAACTGTTGGGAGAAGAAAGGAAAATGGATGAAGATGCCATCTAAAAGCCACCAATATATGCCATCTAAAAGCAATTATAACAAAGAGGCTTTTGTGCAAGAACAAGTTGAAGACGGTATTTTTTTACTAAAAAGATTGCTATGTTGGTCGACTTTCCAAACCCAAAAACATTTGATTTGTCAGTAGCAGACATTTACATTAAAATATAGATGAAGTCCTGTCAATTCTCTTTGAATTGCTATGGTAAATCTATTAAATGACGAGCTGTTCAAACTTCAAATTTATCGCTGAGACAACTGCCAACAGGGCCAAATCATAATTAATCTCTCTATATGTGTGTTAGCTATGAGCTTCACATAGAAACTGTGTTGCAAATGGATTTTTGCCCATCACCTTGTTGCTATTTGTTGTCATATTTTATTATTTATATTATGATCTCCGAATCCTAATGGCTGTGAATCCAGCATTCTGCAAACAATTGCAAAGCATAGATTGTGTTAAATGCTAGAGTACCACTGGGAACTGTCATATCTGGTTGATGTTTTTAGTAATAGCTTATGGCCAATTTCATTTATTTTTCCAGATCCAAGTGCACTTGATGGTTCATTGTTTTCTTCTTGCAAATTATTTACTGGCCTTGGAGATATGGAGCATATTCTTACTTTTTCAGAGTGCTGATATGCAAACAAGATGCAATTTGAATTGGTCTTACAACCATATGCCTGATTATATCATCCATATAAATTTGATTCAACTTGGTTACAAATGCCAAATGCCATAAACAGTTTGACAATGATTGGCCTTGATAACCCATTAATCAAATACAACATAGGACAATAATAAAATCAATCTCTGGTTGCTCCCTATCATTTCTCCTTGCTTATGTTTCACTACAATGTCCATCACTCTTGCTTTATGTCAACATGGGTGTGTCTTATTTTTTGTCTGCATCAAGTTTTTCATTGGTCTTTGTTAGCTTGATTTCAACTTGAATTATCCACATTTAAAAAATGCCAGATCCAACAAGTGGTCAGCTTCATCCAGAATGAGCACTTTCAAGCCATTTTCGCTACACATGTAATCTGGTGCTCCCGATGACTACCTGAAGCCAATATTAGAATGGTATATCAACAATGTATTAGTCTCTGCAGCAGTTTGGCTGGCAAGTTCACAGGTTGGACAAACAACCAGCACAATAATGGGAGATCTCCTTTGATCTTGGGTCAGAGGAGGCATTTTTTACTTTTTACAACCACCTCAATTTGCTGGAAGCTGCAATGCATAACTGTAATTGATTACTTTCTAACATATAGAAATTGATAAAAAAAATGCTAGAGTCTTGCCTATTCCAGTTTGCTGCATCAATCCATAGATTTCACACTTCACAAGAAATCCATCACTACCGATAATTCCTCTACAAGGTCAACATAAATTTCATTGTTTGACTGTTTCAGGTCACTTGCTCGCATTGTTTCAACGCCATATGCATCTGGTTTGGTGTCACGACCTTCCATAAATTTCTTCCATTTTCCACAGGTTCCTGTAGGAATGAGCCCGTCTGATCTAGACATGATGCTACTGCCATAATACCACTGCTCCTTTAGCATCCATAAGATTCCATTGCTTAAATCTTTCATCTTTTGCTTCAATACAGTGAGAACTCATTTCAGGATGTTGTTTTAAGTGCTATACAGATTTGAAATGATATTACAACATCCCAGAAATGAGGATATAAGCCACCACTGTGGGAAAATCTCATAGACTGTAAATAAATAAAAACCTCTTGCTGTCAAAGTGTTCTTCAATCCTAAAAACATCATTGGGTCCACCGATTGCTTCACTTATTGATATATGGCATTTGAGTGGATGACATTGGGACATGAACCAATGAAGAACACCTTACTCCATCCATTCTACAGCATTTGAAATGTCACCAGGTCTCGTTATGAACCCATAAGAGCTCATTGTATTTGTCCTTCGTTTCTGAAGTTCTGAAGTGGTTTGAAGCTGCTGAAGACATATATTATCCAAACCATGTCAATGTAGAGCAATCTTGATTCCATATAAATTAGGGGTGTCGTGGGATAATCACAATTTTCTCACTGGAAACATCTCATAGGACTGTTCAAACTTTTCTTCAAGGCTCATTGCTGAGTGCTGATATGGAAACAAGATGCAATGTTTTCTTCAAAGATTTGTAGTATTTGCTTAACAGGTTTTTGAGTAGAGATGAGAAGAAAAAATATATAGAAGCTCTGTTTGGAAAATCTTTGGATTGGAATTTTTGGGGCAATATTTGTAGTATTTTTCCAGTCTAAGTATGCAAATAGAGGTACTATGAGAAAGCATTTATAAGACTTGTCATTTGTGACTTGAACAATTTTCCAGTTGAAAACACTATCCTAATAACGCCTTTGTAATTGCAGTTGTCCATTCTTCACATTTGGAAAGAACATGCAAAGGGCTAGTTTTGGAACATGTGCTGGGCAGGTAAAGTCATATTTTAATTTTTTAAATGACTAAGCATCTAAAATGGTTGCACTGTCTAAGCAACAAAGTTTTATTCTCTATGTTCAATACTGATGTTGAAGAATTATGTTTCTTGTAATGTTTGGAGCCATTAAGGAAAAATTTAAACAAACTTTCTGTTTTGGTTTTCTGTTTCTGTTTACTCTACACTCTAAAAAAATTTGTTAAAGAAAAAAAAGATTTGTATTTTTTCAAAACTCTTTGCATTTATTCCGCATACAATTTTATTAGAAGAAATTGCAATGGACCTTCAATGGTATTGCATGTTCCCCATATCTCGCTTTTAGAGGTTGGTATGTCTTATCTTGATTGATTCAGAATCTTCATGCCTTGTTTCCAATTCCAAAGTACATGGACATCACATGGAAGTTTTGATATCTCCCTTCTTGAGGTTGGAAGATTTTTCCTTGTTTGGATTAGATTCTCATTGTAGCTTGATGGAGTGGCCCATGCACATTGATGCAGTCCAAACATTTTCTAATACATGTTGATACAATCCATCTTTTGAAAGGAATTGGTACAAATTTAGGTTAACATTGATGCATTGTAAGTATCATCCGGAAAGAATTTTTATGAATTTATTTTTAAGAGGCCTGTAGATGTAGGTTCATTATAAAACTTTTAGGGGCTGCATATTTTCTCCTAACTAGCTATAGAATACACACTTTAGTGAGTTCTTGCTTGGAATGTAAGTAGCATGTTTACATGCTTCTTGGTAACCTTGAAAATATTTTAGAATGGATTTTGCTTTTTTTTTAATAAAATGCCTCCTTTAGCTACCGATAGCATAAAAATGTACATGACATTCTACAAGAAAAAATTGGTTGCTTAAGAAGCCACTACAATAATGCCAAAAAATCGGTGGATTAAGAACAAAAATTCCCATGAACAAGACTCATTTAGAACCTTGGGGAAAAGATAAACCATACAAGTGTCCCAGGCATGAAAAATAGTATACAAATCCACTACCAGCAGGCCCAATGACCTGGAAATACATTTCAGTTTACATGGTAAAATTAAATTGTATCTGAATCTAGAGTATTGTCCATGTCCATTGTTATTCCATTTGGATTTTTGGATCATTCTGTTGCAACATTCCATGTAAAAATATTTCTAATTTTTAATTGTGTCTGAATCTAGATTCATGTTTATTCTCTTTGCTTTTCTAGTTGGATTTGTGCCTTATTTTCCTGCAATTTTTCATGTAAAAATATTTTTAATTTTTTTTTTGCAACATTTCATTTAAAAAACCTTCAACTATATGAATTTTGGATTACATCTAAATGTAAATAAATTTCTATTCTATTTGTTTTTCCAATTGGACTTGTATTGGTAAGTGACCAACCTAATCATTACCAGCCTAATCATTAGATCTTGTTACATTTTGGGTAGCAGCAGACCTAGAAATCAAAATTTCTATGGTAAATAGTGTCCAACAGCTGGAAAGATGATTTTTAAAAGGGGTGACTATGTCAAGCAAAGTTTTAAACAAAATTCCTCAAACAAATACTCTTCAAACATAGCTATATACATAGGTGCAACAGTTCATTGGTTTGCAAATTTTGGAGAGTTTTTACATGGTTATGATGCATTGGTAGATTTTTGTATGATTGTACTTATGAAAGAAGATACTACCCACACCATAAATGATTGTGTTGAACAATGAGGTAAAAGTAAAACTAGCGAACCTGTGCTTATTTAAAGTTTGTTACTCTCTTTTTAGTGTGTTTCATATAATGTAGAAAATATGCCATTATATTATGTCTCTACATTTTTAGTGTGTTACTGTATTTCTTCTTTCCATATGCCCTGGAGTTTTGGGCTTCACGAACGTCAACGAGAGTAAGCTCGCGAGCCGATCCTACTTAGCAATCCATGGATTCTTTCTCATATCCAGTTTTCATTATTTTTATTTTCTGTACAATTAAAATTTTGGTTGTGATATCACACACATTAATCAAATCTCGAAACTGCCTTATGTTTATTTCGGTTTCCTACTGCAGTTAGTATCCTTAATGCACTGAAAAACAGAACAGGGAAACACGGTTCCAAGAACTTGGAAAGGTTCTGACCCCTGCAACTCTCATTGGGATGGAGTCACCTGTACAAGCTCTGGCCAGATAAAGTTACTGTCAGTATCCCCTCCTTGAATTTTATGTTATTACTGCAATTTCAAGATATCTTGTCACTATAATTTCAAGATATCTTTATGTTTGGGATTTTGTTTTACATTAATTTTATATTTCAGGGGTTGAATTTATAAGAACAAAGTAGTTATCTTGGTTGATAACCTGTCTGTAATTTTGAATAAAGATCCATATTAGAGTTAGTTTGATTTGAGTGTCTATATCATTGTATATGTGCTTGGCTACAAATCTTCATAAACTTCTTGGGCAATTTTGTATTAATGAGTTGAGTACCTTACTGAATAATTCAACAAGTATGCGATTTTGAATAAGAACTCAAATAAGTTTGTAGTTTTGATTAAAATTTTATGTTGGTTTTGAATCTTTGTTTTAAAATCAATAATCATTGTTCAGACAACTGCCTTCCAAGGGACTTAAGGGACAAATTTCAGTCAGTATCGGTCATTATACTGAACTTCAAACACTGTAAGTATATAGATTATATATATGAATGAGTATTGACAATTAATATTATAGACTAAGGTATTGATACGTTAATCCATGAATATATTCCTTGGGTTTCACAGGGATTTGTCATACAACTTGCAATTGATTGGAAGCCTTCCACAGACCTTGGGAAACTTGACTAAACTAAAAAAATTGTGAGTATATACTAACCTTAACTCATCATATGTTTTGAAGCAGTGGCACAAATTTAGGTTGAAATTCTGTGTAATGTTGATATATATCATGCTCGAACTGCAATCTAATAGTAATTTTGTGGACTGCTCAGGGTTCTGATCGGGTGTAATTTCAGTGGAAACATCCCATATGAATTGGGAAACCTGGTTAATCTTGAGTTTTTGTAAGATTATCAGTGTACCATTAATAAATCTCATGTTATATTTTTTTCTATCAGGGCTTTGAATTCCAATAACCTCAGCGGTCCAATTCCTGCCTCATTGGGTAATTTAGTTAAGGTCAACTGGCTAGATCTTGCGGAAAACCAACTTACTGGAACTCTCTCGGTCTCCAATGCAAGCCAACCTGGATTAGACAGACTTGTTGCTGCACAACACTTGTAAGAAAGATGGAATGTTTTTGGTTTATTTAGTTCCCATTAATGGAGAAATTACTGATGAATTTCTTATTGTTTCCCGTTATTCAAGCCATTTCAACCAAAACAAGCTTATAGGTTCCATTCCACCCAATCTTTTCAACTCGAGTATGATACTACTTCACGTGTAAGTGAAACAGATCTGTATCTTTCTAAGTTTGGAATGGTGAATATGGGTTAGAGAGATCAATGACTGTTCATAATTTTTTATATGCCATATTGCTTCATTAAGTTTGGAATGGTGAATATGGGTTAGAGAGATCAATGACTGTTCATATTTTTTTATATGCCAGATTGCTTCATAACAATAGCTTTACTGGAGAGATCCCCTCTACTCTTGGACTTGTACAAACCTTGCAGGCCTTGTGAGTATCAAATTTTCCATCACACCTTGTACTGATGCATTGTTTTTTAGATTATGCATAGCTTTAAAGACCAAGTAAAACGATTTAAATGTAAAACAAATTTTGTCTTACTTTATTTGCTATGTATGGATACAGGAGGCTTGATAGAAACTCTTTAAATGGTACAGTTCTGTCCAAGATCAGCGACCTACAAAGTCTCACTGAATTGTAAGAATCTTCTTATATCTACTCTCTGGTTTTTAGACTTGGCGTATTCAATCATGCATAAAGACTAACATTTATAGGGTATTTTCATGTTAAACCCACTGCCTTTCCAGTGAGGATAATTAGTGACAAACAGACTATCCGTTGAGAATAATTAGTGACAAACAGGCTACAGAACATTGTAACGGAGCTCTGGAACACGCATCAAAGCAAATAACAAAACCCTCAACTCGATTGCTCTTTTCCAGAATATGACTGATCTACCTCTAGAATCTGCTTACAAAAACTTGATTCAAAAAACAGAGCTCAGTGCTCCAAATAACTCACTTGTAGCCCATCAGAGGCCTTTGCATGTATCAGTTTACAAAGCGCTTCAGTGACTAGAAGGAATAACAGTGGAGAAAGGGGACAACCTTTCCTGACGCTTCTAGAGGAAATAAAAAAGTGTGAACTTGAGCCATTAACTAGAATAGCAAAAGTGGCTGGGGAAAACCATCCCTCCATCCATCTTAATGAAACACCATTGAAACCACACCTGAAGAAGTAGGAGTCTGAGGTGGATCTAGTTAACTTTCTCAAATGCTTTGGACATGTCTATCGTTGTAATCAAAGTCCATTTGTTGCCTTGACAAAGTGAAGGACTATCTGGGATGTCCCTATGTCACATACCCCAATTTTGTAAAATTATGTAAATTGTTTTATTTTATTCTGAGACATTATGTTAAACTTAATCCTAAGTAGGGATTGATGACTCAGCAGAGTCAACAGTTATGGAGTGTAATTGAGAATATGTTATTAATAATAAATAAATTATGGAGACAACAGCATGGGAGAGCTGTTAAAAGAGGTTACTGGTCTAACTGGTGGTTGGAACTAGGTGGAAAGGCAAAAGACAAGTGGCAGCATCCTCAAGCACTTCCTAAGTTGCAGGTGGCAACTTCCCTATATTTGGGGTCATGATTCCCCAAGAAAGTGGAATGTGAGCAGGTGGCTCATTAAATGACAGTTAACCCAATTAAGACCTAGGCAATCTTTAAAAGTACTCAATGAAGAGAGCTCAGGCTGCTCAGTTTTTATTCCAGGAAGAATTCATTCAGCTGAATGTTATTCAGGAATTTCATTTGAGGAAAGAGGGAGAACAGTAAGGAAGTGTTTGAGTGAATGTTTGCAGTAACTTGATTCTGATTACAGCTATTTGAGCTGAGAGAACTGACTGATAGTTCTGAGTTGATACTGAGTTGAAGACTGTATCTGTTTTGTTGCACCTAGTTCCAAGCCAGGGAGACCAGAGCAAGCTCGGGGGTCCTGAGAAGTCGATGTCTGAGCGCTCTCCAGGAATTGGTAAGGAGGAACGGCCTCCCATTGCTGTTGTTGTCCACAGCATTAAACAGGTTCTTCATTCATTTCTTTATGTCTTTCTGAGTATAAATGGATAAATGTTATAATTATTTACATGTCTGAGTAATTGTTTAGTATCTGTAAAATTAGTATCTTGGAATGGTAGCAGTAAAACTTGTTAGTAACACTGTGTTTTTCCACATCTGGTGTCACCAGATAGTACTCTAGCACAGTATCTCAGTGGTAGAAGCAGTTTACTTATGAACTGAGTTTCCTAAATTATCTACAGTATTTACAAATGCTTTTACAATTTCATGAACCATTTTCTTACAGTCATACAATCTAGTTTCAGTGATATATTTTCTGTATTCTGGAAATAGTAACTGTAAGATGGAAAAGATAGACTAGATACTTTTGCAGATTAAGTAGGGTTATAATCTTCTAGTTTTAAGGAGGATTTATTCCTTAGAAGTTAAATAAAATAATCTGACAATAAGATATGATTATGCATCAGTGTTTTTGTATTTTTAAATATTAGTTACTGCAAAATATAAAGGGAAGAAATTAGTCATGAGTTTTATTTTCTACTTTAAGAGCTTCTTCTTTGTTTTCATCCGATTCTCTTCTACCTTAAACTTTAGTTAAAAACAAGAATAAGATACAGAACTTTTAATACTCATTTACTCAGAACATTAAGGAAAGTAGACAATGATGAGTTAAGCAATTTTAGAACTGTGATATTATGTAAAGCTCTTTTTCTATTCACTTCTTCTTTTCCATATTTCGCACTTATTTACAATGCATACTGTAACTATTATGTATTATAAATACAAGATAACAGTTTATAGTATAAACATTAAGATCACAGGCAGGATTTAATAGATTATAAATCTATTTTTGTAAGTAAATAGCAAACTTATTGATAAAGTAATTATTAATTTTAGAGTTTAATATTCACTTTAATGTACAGGAAATTTTGTTTAGCTTAAGGCTAAACTCTGCACAATGCAAAATATTTACTGTGCATAATAAATATAACTTGTAAAGTTTAAACTTCCTTAGATTAAATATTATCACTCGATCCTTATAAACAGATCGATTTCAATAATAGTAAAATTACTATTTGTTATATCTAATATATAAATGATAATAGTTTTAAAAGCTAAGCATTAATAGAATAAAAGTCAAGATAGTATAGTTATTTAAATTCGCAAATCCTGTAGCAAATATATAGATTGTATATATATTAAATAACTAATAAATAAGAGCTTGTTAAACAAAGGAAAGATCAGAACTCTAGTATCCTTTTAGAGTAAACAATAAGCTCTATACTTTTCAGTTTATCAACTGTCCAAGCAATTATTCTGTAGTTTTTAAGTAACAGAAAGTACAGCACCTCAAACTGCTCGACTCGAGCTTATTAACCAAGAAATCACTTATTTAAAATAATTAAAGTATGTATTATCATTTATAACAACACAGTAAGTAAAAATTTAAATCAGACCTAAATTATTTAAATAAGGGATCAAACCCTAGGATAATAGGTTAAGAAATAGACAGTAAATTAAAAATCTACCAACAAACAACGTGCGGTTGTAAACTTATTAACCAGGTATGGGTGTCTTAAGCCTGTACTTAACCAATATGTTGCATAGACTAAGAACTCAAAGAATACAGTAATAAATACAAAATACTGACAGTATTATTATATTATTTTAAAAGGAGAAGCGTTGTAAAACAGCATTGCAAATCCAGGGTAAAAACCCTTCACGCACGAGAGGAAAGGTTTCAAAATCGAGTTTATACAATGGCACCTCACGGCTGCGTTTCTTTTCTTGTAAACTATATTTTACAGCCTGTGCTTTGTAATAATAATAACTATGCCTATATAGAGAGCCTTCAAAAGAGGCAGAAAACGGCGATGTGTTGCAGAGAACATCTCTGCCTTTTAATGGAGTAAATCCTTTAGAAAGGATCAAGCAGTTACAGTAAAATGAACCAGGGATGCCCCAGGTTTCGGTTCTTAAAAACAAACTTGTTAACAGCCCTAAAACCTGCAAGAAGAAATCGCCATGGATGGAACCGGGCTTACCGGAAAACCCTCGGTCGAAGCTTTCAACTACCACGCCGCAGAGAAAAGACAAACCTGCAGTAAGATGTTGGTATCGTTGGTGTTAAACCCTAAATTAAAAACTGAGTAACAAACCTGTATAATAAATAAAAATTGAAAGAGAATCTCGATTACCTCAAATGAATGAAGCTGCATGGAAAACCAGACAAGAAACCTTTGACAGGTAAAAGAGAGAAACCCTCTAGTCGCAAATAAAATGGAGCGTGACAGAGTGAAGAACACCAGCTGCAATGGAGGAGGACGCGCAGGAGCTTTTCTCCAGTAGCAGCTTCTTTCTATTTTATCAGTTATGGCGAGGACGATAAAGAACAAACTCTTTGTAAAACAAGCGCCATAGTTTACCACCTGCGAATTGGTATTTTGACTCAGCACTCTCCTCTCAACACAGTAGAGAGAGAGTTACACAAAGAAGTATAACCAGCAATATTGGAATCCACAAACAGCATGCGGTGGAGCAACCAGAAAACTCGCAGTATGGCCGCAGGGCCCGAAGGCAGCAAGGATATTGTGAGCTAGGGTTTGAATCCTTCGTTTTATAACA
>LPNX010963554.1:424796-468768 GCA_001517045.1 Pseudotsuga menziesii
AGTGTTAGCTCAAACAACTTAAAACAAGGCGATAATAGAATTTTGTAAGAACTTCATGATCGTCTTAGGTTTTTAAGATGTTTAGTATACCTGTCACTATTTCTTCCTATGCAAGATTTACCAGGAATGGTGAATAGACTGGTATTTTATGTAAACTGATCAGTACTTTTCTGAATGTTGTTTAACCTGAAAGTTCGTAATAATTGTGATTATGGAATTACATGGTAATTCCAAAGGCGCACTGAGAAATTTAATCAATATAGGATCATGGAAATAAAAGTAGTTTCTATCACTTCAAAACTTTTGGAATTTTGCTAAGTTAAGACTTTTAGCTAGCAGAAAATCGTACAGATGCTAGAAGAAAAGAATATGTATATATATATATTGACTTTTCTAAATTCAGACTTATAATTATTTCTGCAGTCAAGCATGTTCATAAAGTTTTAACATTTGGGCATGACAAGGCAAACAACAAATGAGTACAAGTTATAAAATCAAACATGATAGTCCAGAGCTAATCTAGATACTAGACAGTATATAGTACAAATGCAATACAGTAAACTAAATGGCGAATCAGTATTTCACAAGAATATTTAATATCGTCAATATAAATGAAACTAGCTATCTATTTCTTTAGCATTTCTAAACTAACTATCATTGGAAATTCTTGAAAGAAGTACAGGGAAACCAATACCTGTGAGGGCTTGTTATTACTGGCTAGCATACATTTCTATAATACTGAATGATTGTAGTACAGCAAATTACTATATTTTTTTTTATGCTTTAAAATTTTTGTTAGCAGCGACTCGAACCTTACCTGTAAATCTGTAAAAGAAAGAAACACTGCTGCGTTAGCTGAAGCAGCTAAGTAAGCCCAGTCTGTCATAGCAATTCCTCCTTGCGGTCACAAAAAAGACATTCAGGAACAAATAAAGAAAAATTTATCTTATAATTTAAGTACAAGTAAGGATCATTCAGTTACAGTTCTTCAGCATAAACTAATCATTACTTAATGATTGCATTAACGTATATTTATGCTATTTATAAAAGTTTAAATTTTTTTGAAATTTTGGGGTTTTGACACCCTATGGCATCTTTAATGTCCCTCTTAAGTAGGAAACCCATCTTTTCTCTTGAGATATGTTTAGAAAGATGGGGATTGATTCTAGTTGCAATGATGCTGGAAATGACTTTAAATTTTATACACACTATTGCAAAGTGAAATCAGACGTAATTGATCAAATTATTGAGGAGCATTTACCTTTGGTATCAGAGTGATGAATATTGTGTTGATATCAAGCCAGATTGTCCCAACAACAATATAGCAGAGGATGACAGTCACATGTATGATTACATGAAGGTGTTTGATAAACCATTCCGGGTGTGAGAAACCTATCTCAACCTAATCTTGAAACAACCTTGAATTAATTCCCTAAAAGTCTATTAAGTTGTTACCTTAACACCCTTTCTTATCTTTCCCTAATGTCGCTACTTAAGCTGCATCCTAAAGGAAAATCCCAACCCCTATAAAACTACAAACATACTTACCTATTGAAATTCTAAGATAACATCAAGTCATAGTCACTGTAGGAGCTGGAATTTGTCATTTTGGACAGTCATTGTTTGGTTGGAAATTATTATAGCTTGACAGTCCTAGTTGTCTACTAATTGAGGGCTGAAAATCACCTTGTTTGGGACAGTCATTATGGCTATTCCCTTGGCTGCAAAATATCTTGTGCTGGACAATTACATTTCACCTCCTTTTGATTGGAAATAGCATCCTATGGGAAGTCATTAAGAAGGGATATGACCATTGGGAGGACGTCCCTACTGATTAAATAGGTTTAATTATGTAATTATATTTATTACACATGCATCCATCATATTCAAGGAGATACCAACAATCTGAAAAACATAATTTTCAACAAAGGTGACACATTTTGAGTCCAAGGTTGCTAAAGCACTTCAACACCTTGCACAAAAGGAAATGTGGATGTGGGGCAACAAATCAGTAGCCAAGGGATCCTGCGGAGGACACATAAAATCTATGAACATGGAAAGGAATTTTATAATTTGTGAACAAAAGTTTCAGCACAGAGCCTGTTGTTAGGAATCAGGATTAAGGGATTACTGTTTCTGTATGGTTGTGTTTCCAACAAGATGTTATTAATAGTATGAATCTGTGGGGATTGATAGGAAGAGTACTACTAGGCTCTAGGTTTTCTTGCTTTTAAACCTTCTGAAGGAATTGAGGGATAGATGGAAATCCAAGTTTCCTATGATGAACATGCTATCACCTGCTCAGACAATGATATATAAATAATATTATTTTTTATTAGGAATAAAAGGGAAGGATCTTAAATTAGGAAAAGAAAGGCAGTCATCAATGAAACATATTTTCATTAAGTTGTAATTAAGCAATAGAACTGGAAAAGTCTAGAAACATAACAAGTACAACAAGAGATATGGGTAGCAAATGCTCACATATAGTTTTAAAAGACTCTAGGAATATCCTCCTAACTTTGAGAAATCAAGTCGAGTGCTACAATTGTTGACATATCAAGGCACCAGAATCCAGATTATTCACCACCAAAATTTTTTGTCAAGGAGTTCTTAAAATGTCTCACTCTACATTAATAAGCTTCTCAATTAATTTTTGACCATTATTTCTTTTCATTATGAAAGGAAAAAATTAAGAATAGAGATAATAGCTACTCTGCATGAATTGAGTCATTCTAGCATATCTAATCTAATAGCTTATTCAAAGTTTGATTGAATCTTGGAAAAATCTTACAATTCTATCTCTACTTCAGCATGGCCTTCCTTTTGGACTTACAAATTTCTACCTTTTTAATTTGGTAAATACACCCCATTGAAATATGCTAGAGAGAATGAACATGAGACAAGTTTATAACTTCAGTAACCCCACCTTCCCACCAGCTGGATCCAACAACATAATTGTTCTTCTCTGACTTATATTTTTACCTTTCTCATGTTCCTCTCTCTGCAGTTCCTTCTTCTACTGTCAAACCCAATGAAATTAGATTCAATGGTTATAGATCAACTTCTCAGTTAGATTAATGTGCATAAAATGCAAGCCAGACACAGAAGTTCCTACGTTGCAAGGTGAAAAGAAACCCACAAGGTAAAAACACGCCAACACACTGCAAGCTCAAATGTCTAGGAAACAGAGCAATGAAAAAACTACAAAGTTTGGAAAAAGTAAGAATTGATGACCAAAACTTGTGTGTTCTGCAATAAAAAAATGCGCACTGTATCAAAATAAGAAACACTACACATAACTTTCGCAGTAGGGCACAATAATAAAGAATAAAGATTATTTCCTGGTCAAAATGCTTCAAAAATAATTCCAGTAAAAGCTTGATCAAAATAGATGGCCAAAACAGTAGGTTTTCAGCTTTCACTCAAGAAAACATTATAGAGGGAAGAGCTTCATTTTGTTATACACTATTGACATTATTTCCGGTATAGTCTGTTCTAAACTCTTTAGGATTGTTGAAGATGACATTTATGATAGCTACATTCACAATTTCCTACTACTGAAAGTTTTTTTGTTTGACAACCCTTTATATGAGAAAGACATCATTATCATTGACACAAAGCATGTCATGTTCTAAACACTAATCTCAATCATATCTTCAGGTCTGATATATATAAGGCATACATTGGGATAACTACACAATACACTTTTTGACAGTGATATACCTTAAAAAGTTTTCTAATCATTGTCACAGTGATTCAAATTGGTACATTGAATTAAAATTAGGATTCTAACTTGTTTATTGATGTATATGTTGTTGTCACTATCACTTGCAAGGGCATAGAAGAAATGCATTTTTCAATTGCTTGGAGCATGCTAAAATCTCTTGAAAGCTTTGTCATATTGATATGAGTTCAACCATAAATCTGATAACCATATCTAGATATTGAAGTTAATTCATTTAGCCTTGAAGACAAGCATTGCCACCTATATTTGAACACATTACTGAAACACACATTTGTATGTATTTGTGTATATATTTACATATTTATTGATTAGCTAATTTCTTTGTTCTTTGCCAAGTGCAGGTTGCTTGTTACTTGTTTCGTTGGACCAAACTATGGCCTATGCAGATTATTATGAGCGTGCTTTGACAAATGGTGTTCTCAACATCCAAATATGTAATGAGCCCGGGATCATGATTTATATGCTTCCCCAAGAAGCTGAAAGTTCTAAGGTTGTTTTATTCAGTTAACATGCCAATAAAAACAACCTAAAATTGTCTTTACTATTCAGATAGGGAAAACAACCAAGGTTTTCCTCAAAATGGGTCAAATGGCTGAATTAGATGTTAGAAGAACTGAGGTATTGAGAAATTCGGCAAAAATTATTTAGTGCAAAGTTTGTTCATATATTGCTCGGGAAGAATTTTTTGCTTTGCACAATGTTGTCATTGATCTTCAGGCCTTATGGAGAGATATTTCATGTTCATATATTTGTAGGTCTGTTGGTTCTAAATGTTTATGCATTATGAGTACACCTATTGTTTGTTGGAATTGTTTTTTTTTGCCATGTTAAATCTTGTGAAATTACTATGTACATTTTTTAGTTATTTGTTTACTCTTTTTAGCGAGCAACAAAATTTATTGCTTAACGTGTGTTGTTTGTAGGTAATTTTACTCGCAATCTTTATAACAACATGAGGAGAGAGGTTGTTGCAGTGCGGATACAAAAGCACGTGTGCAGATATAAAGCTCAGAAAGCTTAGAAGCATGTGGAGTGCGGATATAGAAGCACGTGCGCAAATAGAAAGCTTAGAAAGTGGGCCATTAAGGATGAAGAACCTGTTGCTGAGAATTTTCCATTGAGTATGAAGAGCTTGTTTTTGAAGCTGCCAGGGGATCTAAGTATAGTTTTGAAGCTGCCGCGAGATCTAAGTATGGCTTAGCAGTCAAGTACAAGTGGGATGGTTTAACCATTGTAATATTTTGAAAAGTCATGAATGTACTAGATGATTTTTATGTAAAGTTATATGGAGATAGTTTTTTAGAAAAATCATATTTATTATAATACTTGGCATTTCATATAATATAATTTGTGCGATTTAAAATTTATATAGTTGTGATTTTTATTATTTATAAGTGTTGTAATTAACTAATTAATGTGACATTCCATAATTCACATGTGTATTAGATGATAATAAATAATATATGATTCATTTTTTAATTTAAACATAATATTATATTAAAAATTTATATTGATTAATAATGGACACCATTAAAACTACTAAAATATAATAACCACATATAAAACGACTAAAAACGACTAAATTATTGACCAATAAATGAGATTAATGATCAAAATTCGCATATATAATGACAAAAAATTGAAAGATATGTAGTCAAACAATGAGATATAAATGACCAAAAAAGCGACCAAAATTCGCATATCGATGACCAAAAAAAAGTTTTGGTGGCTAATTTACGGTCTTTTATTACGCGACTAAATTTAGTCATATTCTAGTTTGTCATGAGGTCATTAATTTGGTCATAAATGTGGTCATATATTTGGTCACTGATTCAAATATATGACTAAATTAATGACCAAATATATGACCAAATTAATGACCAACTGAGAAGCTATAAATGACCAAAATGAAAATGACCAATTTTGGTCGCGTAATAAAAGACCGCAAATTAGCCACCAGCGATCGCCAAACCAAAAGTGGTCATTGATAAGCGGATTTTGGTCATTTTTTTTGTCACTAATCTCTCATTTTCTACTAGTGGATGTATATGGAAACTAAATAATATAACATAGATAAAACCATAGTCTTTTACATAGATATGAGGAGACTCCAATCTCCAGACTTTATGAGCACCAACTCAAAGGAGGCTGCAACTCCCTGGATCTCCTGCACCAATAGGAAGAAGGCTACAACCTTATGTACACAAGATCCAACTCGTGTTATCCACTTCAATGGAGAGAGGCTCCAACCTCTTACAAGTATCAGCACCAACGTGGCACCAACTGAGATGGAAGCTCCAACTTCTCATACTTTTCCACTGACTGGTGAAGGTTTCAATCTTCTTGGCAAAAGCTCACACTTCTGCATAGTGCACAAAATGATGATGGTAATGAAAACCTTTGTCAGTCTGTTAGCTTCAGTATCTTCTCAATTCTTAACTACTCTTCCTCCAATGTTTTTGTCATATCACTGTCACAATCAAGTCACTTTCTTCTGCATTTTCTCAAACTCTGTCTCTGCTATTACATGCCTCTATTTAGCTGTTACTTAGGGTTTTTTGTTGTAGCAATATGATTAGTTACTATCAGGTGTACAAGTTCCAATCATACAACCCATTACATGTTGTTCATCACCATGGAAAATCCTTAATAAAGCCATGCACAAATCATACTGCAAGCCAATGTAGATCTGCCCCTAGATATTTTGTTTCTATTGAGATTCGAGAGTTTAGGGCTTATTGTTGTTGGTTCAATAATGATCATATTGCATGGCTAAGGGAACAATAATACTCTCTTTACCATAGAGTAGAACACCATACATACCTCAATCATAATACTGTTCAACCATCATCAAAGGAGTATGCCGAATTTGATCAAAAAAATCCACAAGCCTTAACCTCAGTTTGCACTCTTCATATCAAATTTTGGATTGTAGTAGTCACTGCACCTTTAGCCTCTTCCTTCCCTCCCTGCTCCTTGGCCTTTAGTTTCTAGTCTGATATTCTTCCCACAATATCATTGTTCCTTAGCATTCTTATTTGTCTAACAGCTTCCACACGAGTTCCACCCTCTTCTCTGTCCTTCGTGCTCATATTAACTCCACCTCTGCTCCTCAGTCATATGCACAAAGCATTTATGTACAACATAACTTGATTCATAAGATGACACCTCTGTTTCAGATGCTTGAAGATCTTCTATACAACTATGACAAACCTTGAATGCACTGTCAACACAAACCGATCATAACCTAAGATAATTTGTTGAAGCAAGCTCCTTCAGCCTTCCAAGAATTACCCCAACATCATGTGATCCTTCTTCTGATTTTTCATTGTCACTCTTGGCGTCTTTTTTGCCTTAGATATCCTTGGCAAAGTGCATTACTAACTCATTAATCATGCCTCTTATTTATATACAACATTCATCACATGAATGATGCACAATGAAGCTGAGCAAAAACTATGGTCTATACATCAATCCAGAAGAATCCCGATGACAAATAAATAAACTAGCTCCCAAAAATGTAATCAAAACATCACGAAAGAAAGCTTTAGACAACATTGATGGGAACCTAGATATCTGTGTCCATTGTGAAATTGTGAAGCCTTCTGATGCTTGGGATCCTCTAAAGGCTTGAGACTCGAGCACGAGAAGGGACTACATTGCCTTCTTAACAAATGGTGGCAAAGCAAATGCAACTGCATGAATCTGCAATCCATAGGGTGCATAATTTTTGAAAATTTTCTAAATGAGTGTGTCTACTCATTTATTATTCTTGGTATTACAATTAAATTACATCAAATATATTCCATCATATTTCAGAAGTCTCACTTTTAAATAAGGGATATAGTTCCATGGTGTTCTCTCCTTGTCAAGTAGTTTCCACTGTTGGAATTCATCTCACATGGTTGCAAGTCAAATCCACAAACACTAAGCATATCCTCACCATTTTATCCAAATCTAAGCATATACTTGATGTTTATCAACATAATAAAATGTAAATAGGAAGTTACTTTGGACTTAACATCCTTAGAAACCTCACAAAAACTCAAAATCTATCAAAAAGAGTGAAAAATCAAGCTATAGGAAAAAATTTAGCGCTTTTGCAAATTTCTGTGTGATAGGATCTACAGAATTTCAAGTGTGAAGGACAAGTTATTCTAGCATTCTTCGTTGTTATTTGCATAATGAGCTTGAAGGGAAGTCATGTTCCTTGGTGATAGAACAGCAAGCTTGGGTTTGGAATTTCTCTTGTTGACTGTAAGTTGCATTCACAAAGTTCCTTTCCCAACATTTCTAGGCATGAAAACCCATTCTTAATAAAATATGCAGATCTGATTTGTTCTTAACTATTCAAATCTGATTAGTGTGCTAGACAATTTGTTGGGAGTGCAATATTATATATGTTTTGCATATTATGTTTTTCCACCCAAGAAAACACTATAACTATGACCATATAATCACCAAACAATGTTCCCAATAGCTTGATATATGACAGTCAGCAACAACAAGAAATATCCAAAGTGTTCAATTAAATATTGGAGCCAAATCACAGGGGCTTCACTTCTTGACCAACATCCTATCACGTTAGTTCATATTGTGGGTTTTAGAATTATCAAAAATTGAACCAATATATTGCAGGTATTGGAGGGGATGAGGGGTTTAAGGTGGGAGTGGGTAGATTGGTTTATAAGGATTGAGGTATAAAAATGGGTGGGGAAGAGGTTTTAAATATTGGGAGGGGGTTTCAACAAAAAGAGTTTGGGTCAATATCTCTGGAAATTAAGGGTATTCTTTAATATTCCATGATCGCACGTGCTATGTGACAGGTTCACTAAGTGAAGTCCCTGTGAGCCAAATCAACAGTAAAAATGTGTCTAGAAGTTAGATTTACAAGAGAAAAAACCTACAACAGTCAGTTAACAAGGTTATAAAGGAGATATAAAACAAGAAAGTGAGTTAAACCATGCCCATAGCCAAGATAGAAAACAATTAAAATTGTTGGGTAGTATCCTTCCAAACACCTTTATTCAAACAAACAACAATTAACACAATGTGGCATAGTTAACATTACTCATAGTGCAAATTGTGATTTAATTATTGGATCGTTGACTACCAATGAAATTGGACTGTCTGCATATCCTTTCATCATATACAGTCTGCATACAACACACACAGTTCGCAAAGTTATTATTAGTATTTAAATGTTGATGAAAGGGTATAGTGTGAGCACATTTTGAAGCACTGGATTATCACCACAACACTGTGTTTACCAAATATATGTAGTCTGCAAAACAACTATATAATTACTTCAGACTTTGTGGTAGTTACCACTAAATGGTTCCTCTAGTTGCACATACAATTCATGTTTCAATGAGTGATAATCTATGACTGATATTGTTATTATGCTACTATAAACGCTTGAGTAAATAACTATACACATACTGATGGTGCATATGATACTTTTACAATTTCAGACCTCTTGTTAGATGCATATGTGTTGGGTGTTTTCATAGGTGTGGTGCTATTCATTATTGGTCTCTTCATGTTAAATGATTTCTCACAATAAAAGTTTGAGATTATAGAAATGATAGGGACTAATATATTGTACTTGGTAATGGTTCGTCGCTAATTTGATTCGTCCTACCCTACCTAATGGTGATCACCTTTTACTACTTAATGCATGCATGTCGTAACTATTTATGCTTGTATTTGAATGACATTTGCACATGTATGTTGTTGTTTCCATCATGAAACAAGAGAAGCTACTAAAGGCAGCAAGTCCCTACCTTATGTAATTGACTCCTTAGCATATCAGCAAGGTAGAAGAAGCATATCTAGATCTCTATGTAATTGATTATTTAGCATATCAACAAGGTCGAAGAAGCATATCTAAATCTCTATGTAATTGAATCCTTAGCATATCAGCAAGGTCGGAGAAGCATATCTAGATCTCTATGTGTAATGTCCTTGCTGACAATGAAATAGTGGTGGAAGAAGCATATCTAGATCTTTGTGTGCAATGTCTTTGTTGATAGTGAAATAGTGGTCGAAGAAGCATATCTATATCTCTATGTGCAATGTCCTTTCTAACAATGAAATAGTAGTCGAAGAAACATATCTAGATCTCTACGTGCAATGTCCTTGCTCATAATGAAATAGTGGCAATGGCCTAAAGAATTGAAATTCATACATTCCCAGAGGTACAAGTCTCACAATTAATTATTGGCAAAAGTAGTCTGTCCCAAAAATAAGAATGATGGACTAATGCATCAATTCTCGTATTAACATAATGATGCATTGTAAGAAAGTGTGTTGAACCTAAGATCTAATATCATAATGTAGTATATGTAATAATGTGCAAAAAAGACTAGATCGACTTGAGTATTGGAATGTATTTTCAAATTTTATGCAAGGCTTCTAGATAGGTCTCAGAAATAAGTCTATTCAAGATCCTTAAGATTGATGTGAAAATTGAAAGATCCTTATTTCTCAGAAACAACATTATGCATTTAATCGAATTCCAGTATTTAATTAAAATAATTTGAGGCAATAATTTTGTGTAATGACGAAGACAGTAGAAATTTAAAACATCGTGATTTGCATTGTAATTTAAGATAATTAATAACATAGTAATTTACATAATAAAATTATTCTCTTTTCAATTTTGGTTTGGCTTTGAAGCTTTTGTCTCTCATGGCAATGCAATATAATATATATTTGTTTTTAGGTTATGTTAAATTGTCATTAAGCAATGCAATATATGTTGTTGCACAATGATATTTATTTTTAATAATGAATTAAGACTGAAATACATTTAAAGAATGAGACATTAAAATATGAATGAATTTCAAACATCTTTTAATATGGTAGCTAAAATGATGCGGAATCAAGCTACCAAAATGGCTAAAATGATGGGCATCAAGCAATTCCTTTCGCTGCCAAATTTAGTTGTATTAATTTATGGAATTTTTTCATGTATCTATGAATTTAAGCCTCTTCTAGCTTATTATCTAGCTAAAGTTCAAGGGACTAGATTAAGTTGGGGTATTCAATTAAGTTGCAGTATTCAATAGACCAACAAAAATAAATGTTGATTGTGGAAATCGATACTTCAAAGTTGTTTCTGTCAGTGATGTCCACCAGATAAACACGTACTTCAAAGAAAGCAGAAGAAAAGCACCAAGTGGATAACTGCATGAAAACAGTCAAGACAGGAGTCCTCGTTGGTTTCCATTTCTCATTTAAACCTTGAATGTGTTCTGCCTAAGTGCTTCAGCTTCCCCAAAGATTGATGAATATTGCCCGTGGTGTCCCCAAAGTCTTCAATACAATCCTTTTGAGTGTCAATTTTTCTTTTCTACTGATCGTAATTCTTTTGGTTTTCAGTCGTGTGGCCCAGACAAAAACGTTGGGGGAATTATCAAGACTCACCTTCAAGAGATGATACTTAGAGTCACGGATACATAGTCACATTGCAGGAAGTTTTCAAATACATGTCTGTGTGGCTGCTGTAGAACAGCTGGGAAATGGCGCGTTTGGAACGATCTATGCGGGGAAACTCAGAGCCGACTTTTGTGTGGCAATGAAAAAGATCAGACATTTCAACACCCATGGAATCGAACAGGTGATGAACAAAATAAATCTTCTATCATCTGTGGAACACCCTAACTTAGTGCGTTTGATGGGCTGCCACCTTGAGAATAGAGAACCCATCCTCGTCTACAAATACACACCCAACGGAACTCTTGCTCAGCACCTACAGCGCAAGAGGGGAGATGGGATTTCCTGGGCGCAAAGAATAACCCTGGCATCCGAGACAGCGCACACTCTTGCATACCTTCACTCGGCTCTAAACCCACTAAGCATAGGAGTCTTTTTTGAAGGGATAGAATCAGCAGGTTCTGTCCTATTTGGCCTAGCCGTCAAGTCATATTTATTGTGGATTTTTGCAAGTAGTGACTCTGATTTCTGCAAGTAGGATACACGTCCTCCATTGCTATCGCTGTTGAAGCAAGTATCACAACAATTACAGTAAAATAAAAAATAGTAGTTGACGGACCCATGGATATCTCAAGGCTTAGTTACCGAATTTTCTAGATCTTGTTAATCAATACTGGAATTTGAAAGTTCTGTCCTTGAGGAAAATTATTATTTTTAATTAGATGCGGGACATGAAGACATTAGGCATCTGCAACTACAGCTTCGTGTCCCTTCGCCTGGTTCTTTCCCCTGCGTTTGTTGCCTTGCAATCATTATTAATAGTCATATTATTAAGAATTATAAATTATTTTGATTTATTCTTTCTGGGGTTACGCTGCAATTATAGTTGGAATAATACATCGATCGAACTAAACACCAGATATAATTCCATGATTCCTGCCTTAGGAATTGATTACTAAAGAATAATTGAAAGTTGAAGTGGTATAATGCAGGTGGCTTCTCTTCGCACGTGTTCTTCTCTTCTTGATTATATTTTCAATGTTCATCTTTTTTTTTAATATGACGTTTTCAATGTTTCTATTGGTTTTTAATGGATATTTTAAACCTTTTTGAAGGAGCTTCTATTTTAGAGTTTGTACTGTAATATTTGAAACAAACTTCTAAATTTGTTGCTCAAAGGATATCGTAGATATAATATACTTGCAATTGATTGTTTGTAGGCTCTGGATTCTCTTCAATGAATAAGTTTATTTTTGGAAACGTCAGCATGGAAATAAACAAAATTCTAAATTTGTTGCTCAAAGGATATGGTAGATATAACTTGCAATTGATTGTTTATAGGCTCTGGATTCTCTTCAATGAATAAGTATATTTTTAGACACGAGCATGGAAATCAAGCTCCTTTCTGGTGATTCTACAGGAAATGTTACTGCTTTCTATGTAAGGCTTTCAAATAAGTGAAAAACCCCTTAATTCATCGACACTTATGAATTGTACTGTACTGTTTGCTAATGAATTCTGACACAGATATAATCAGGGATGAATTGGACTTTGAGTTCTTGGGGAACAGATCTGGAGAGGCATATACAGTCTAAGCCAATATCTACACTCATGGGAAGGGTAACCGGAAGCAGAGAATAAACCTCTAGTTCGATCCTTCTTCAGCGTTTCACACGTACTCTATTCTATGGAACCACTATCATGTCGTGTAAGCCTAATTCTAAACGTTCTTCATATTTGTTTTATTTATTAGAAGTTCTGAAACTTGATATGAAACTGATGATAATGGGTAATGATATATACTGAAGATTCTTTGTGGAGGACACCCTTATTAGGGTGTTCAAGAACAACCAGGCGTAAGGGTTCCTTTAACCAAAGTCTCAGCCAATGGAATCTATTCAAATCCGTTGGAAGCCAATGACTAGGCTACAAGAAGAGGTTTGGACAAAATTCACTGGAGCGAAGCGCCCTTCTACGCATATTATACAGATTTCAATATTGAAGGGTGCGCAGTGCCTGGTAGCAATTTGTTTGTGTGCCTCCAAACCTAACAACTGGTGGGAAGGTCAACCATATAAACAACTCAGATACGAGTGGGTGATAAAGAATCATATGATCTATGATTATTGCACAGATAGATCCAGGTACCCTGTAACACCTCCAAAATGCACTGCGAATATTTGAGTTCAATCTCATACTAATGTCGCATTATTTGCCAGGCTGATTCAGGAGAATAATTTCCTCTGTGTTGTGTTCTTGATGCTCAACACTGAGATCACATATAGAATGGAGGATGCACAGTATTGTGAACCAAACATTGATTCCAACGTTACGTTATATAAGGACCACATTCAACACCAATCTCTGTTAGAGCATTTGAAGGTAAGAATCTTGCAATAGAAGAAGGTTGGGTGCTTCTTTCCCTTCACTATGTATTATAATAGATGCTATATACAGTTCATTTTGTATTATTATAGATGCTATATATAGTACAGGTAGATATGAATAGATCCATATAAGGTTGTAGAAAAAAACCTTACAAGTTGTTGTAGCTGCAACAATTTCCCAAATTTTCTAAAAATTTTGGACCCTTCTTTTAATTTTATCTTGCCTGGATTTGTTTTGGATTTGTTTTGGATTACTGAAATTTGTTGTTCTTTTGCTACATTTGGACCTTTTGAGGTTGAATTGAGGTACATTGTTTATCATTTTTGGAAGTTGAATGACTATCTTTTATCTGTTGATGCTATTGACTTGAACTTGAAGTTTTTGGTTTGTTAATTAGTTAGCTGTCGGAAGTTTATTAAACAATGCATCGGGGTTGTAGTCCTCTACGCAACTGCTGTTGCGGAAGCTAACTTATGAATGTTCCAACGGACAGTCATGTTTTTCGCCGATGTTTGTTATCTCCTTTGTTTATTTTTTTCAAAACTTTTGATTATCGGCGATTTATGTTTTATCACTATCGGAGCTTTAGTTCTGTGCATTGCCGCCGTTTCAGATGGTAGATTACAAGCACCCCGAAGAAAGCCCATGTATTTGCTGATTCCGCGAGTTTTTTGTTTTAAATGATTTGATTCATTTCGCTATCGGGATTGTGTTTGACATTTGATCGGAGGACTAGTCCTTTGCTTCGCTGATTCGCGGTCCTTCGAGTTTTTCTTTCACCGATGTTTTGTTCTGATTTTTCGTCGATATTTTCTATTGCCACGGAACCCTTAGTCCATGTCACTTCCGCCGTTATGGCTCCTCATTGAACTAGCCGTCCGTTGCTGTAGTGGTTCTGAGGTCCGATGCTTAACTATGACGACACTTAGTGTTTTTCTCGCCGACATTGCGGAGACCAGATTTTGTCTGCCACCCGTCGTTGCGGCTCCTCATTGAACTGATCCTCCGATGCTTAGTGTTTTTGCTTCCGACTGTCGATAGGTTTTTCCCACTGTTTGTTGTGCTGTCACTCTATTTTATGGGATGGTGGAGTTTTCATATGGGCGTTGGTCGAGTCAAGGTTTCTGAGATGAAGAGCGCAGTTTGGGGGTTTGGTGTTTTAAGGAATGGTGGTTACTTTGTCATTCTTCATGCTTTCATCAGAGGATGTCGAATTGGTCCAGATGCGGCCTGGATTGAGATAAAAAGTTTGTTTTTTGGACTTGTGTTTTTAGTTCGGACAGTGGATTTAGAGGATTTTCAGGCTCAGCTTGCAGGATTCTTTTTACCTTATCTTTTATTGTGTTAAATTTGTTTATAGTACATTTCACAGAACACATGTATTGATACAATTTATGTTACTTTGTCAAGCGCTAAGCAATCTAAAGACTGGTTATTCATGACAGGGTGATTGCTGCTGTAGAGAAGACACGTCTAAAAGACAAAGCAGAAGAAAGGAGGTAGCAAGGAAGGAAGAGAAAGAAAATGCAGAGGTAGAGATGAGGAAAGAAAAGAATAAAGTCAGGTCTAAGCTCAACAGGATCTAGCAAGGGACCAACGGATTACTGAGCATAATCAACAGAAGCAGAGGCCCAGGCTTGGAAAAATTCATCAGTTACCAAGCTGGTCCCTTTTCATAAAAGCACTCTTAAACCTTAAATCTGAAATGTAAGGTTTGTATCAATCATGAGCACTCACAAAAGGACAAAATTGTGAGATTAAAACGGTTGGGGGAGCTCAAAGGTTACGGAGGGGCAGCCCAAGATTTTTTGCTTGTAGTATAAGTATAGGAGAGTTAGATAGTAGAAAAGACTTTTTCCTAGATAGATTTGTGAGAATGTGATGTAAGAAGAACTATTTCCTTTTGCATAAAGAAATTACAAGTTTCCTGTTGGACAAAGCTTTGTGGAACTTTTCAAATGTTGTGCCATGGATTTGCTAAATGTGAACTATTTCATTTTCATTTTTGCGTCCATTAACTGTGAGATTGTTCTAACTCTTTCAACCTATGTTCTTGTATGAATGCTCTCTAGTTTATTCTGTGAAATTTCCACTATGAGTAATGAATGTTGTTCATAAACAAATAGCTATCTAGTTGTTCATATATCTTTAAATGTTCATGTGTTTTGAAAGAAGTATCAGCTATCTATGATTTTTCTTAATGCATGCGCAAAACACATTACTCATTAATGAATGATAATTTTTCTCCTTAGGGATAGGTTAGATAGTTAGTTTTAGTTTTTCTTACTATGTGTGATTTAGATGCGAGAGAGTTTAAGACGAGAGATAAGAACATGCGCATCACATTGTGACCGCTCCTCGTATTCTCTATCAATATGCATTCTTAGATAGGCACTTGCATATCATACTTAAAATAAAAAAACTAAAATATGCACGGTGGACCAGTCCGCAACCGGTAAAAAAATTTATTTTTGTTACTTTACCTACGGTAGCCGGACCATAAACCGAATGGATTCCCCATACCAAACAGTAACGGGCTAGTTGGGAACGTTTACTAGGGAGAATCCCTTGCTGCTGTTGCCTGTGATTTTTCAAGCCTCAACACAAGTATACTATTGATGCCTATAACCCAGAAAATACTAAACAATAAAACATACTGTGATGTTTTCATGTTCGTTCGCCTCTATTTCTCCACCATTTGACTATTCCATCTTTTCTCGATCAGAATTAACGTATCTCAGGAAAGATAGTCAATTGGAAGGTTGGAATTGCACATGAACTACATTAAAGTGGCATGAGCGAAAAGATTGGGATAGTCGGTTGGGTTCCAAACTTGTAGGTATCGACTAAATTGCATCTATAGGCTTGATGGATACTATAATTTTTATGATATTGAAATCCAAATGCTTGACTCAATTAGGTCACACAGCCACCAGAAAGTCCAACAGCTAAATTCCTGCAAGTAATGTCCATAAACTGATCTAGGTCGTTGACATTGTTGTGAGTTCGCCCGCCTCTATTTCTCCACCATTTGACTATTCCATCTTTTCTCAATCAGAGTTAACGTATCTCAGGAAATATAGTCAGTTGGAAGGTTGGAATTGCATATGAACTACATTAAAGAGGCATGATCGAAAAGATTGCGATAGTCGGTTGGGTTCCAAACTTGCAGGTATCGACTAAATTACATCTATAGGCTTGATGGATACTATAATTTTTGTGATATTGAAATCTAAATGCTTGACTCAATCAGGTCACATGGCCACCAGAAAGTGCAACAGCTAAATTCCTGCAAGTAATGTCCATAAACTGATCTAGGTCGTTGACATTGTTGTGAGAAAATACTTAATCTGTATAGTAATAGTTGTAAAAATGGTAAAGATAGAAAAACACTCATCTCTTTCTTGTACTTGTATATCTTCTGCGGCTAGCCAGAAAGATTAAGTGCATGACATAAGCAAGTCTGGCACGACCTGAGGAAGGTGAAAGCACTATACCCTAATCCCCCATCCTTGAGAGAGGCAGCAGAAAGGGAGGAAGAGGAAGATTAGAAGGGCACGTTGCATATGTGGAGGGCACGTTGCAGATGTAGTGGTACTAGGAGAACGGTGGAGGGTGATACCTGGAGGGCGGTGGTAAGTCACAAAATTAGTCTAATTGAAACAAAGGATAAAAAGGCTTAGGACATGATTCCTGTAAACTCTTGTGACAAATCATAGCATTTTATGTTTATAAAGTAATGTTATATTTTGCATAGCATTAATGCAAATAAAAATGCCTTTACATAACTTAATGTTGTTATGATATCTCAATCTTGGTGTAACCCTAAGTTGAAATGAAAATGGCCTTGATATGAGGCCAAATAAGGCCTCAAAATTTTTTATTGGTGCAAAAAGCATGTTGTAGATATCTCATAGTTATCTATTGTTGCAAAAAAACATGTTGCAAACATCTCAGAAACTAACTTAGCATAAAAATTAAAACAATGCATTGATTTTCGTGTAGATTAAAAAAAATGGCGGCAGGCCAATTCATAGAGTCCCTAGTCACCGAAGGCAAGGACTAATAAGGAAAACCATCTAGGTGATTATACTGCTGCTATACAACATTTTTTTCATACTTGACATATTAATCAGATGAATGCATGTTATTGTGATTACACTGCTATATACACACACTTATAAAGTTGTATGATAATATTGCACTTCTTATTAATTACTTGTTCATCATTGGAGGAATTGCATACGCACCTCCTCTGAAACTATCAACCCTAGTCAATAGGTTGGACAAATTGGTTATATCTTTCACAAGTTCTTCATTGCAAAGGAAGAGATTCACACTTCAAATCTTATAGACCACTATGGGTACAGTTTTCCCCATCTGGAGGCCGCATTTCCATAAGAGGGCCATGTTCTTTCCTTGTTGGTCGAGTGTTGTTTGTGGGAGGGTCGTGTCAACATTTGGGAAGGATGCAGATCTGTTTTGAGACTTTTTGGAGGAGAATTTGAGGGTTATACACCTGCTGATTGTTTTATTTTAAGTCTGTCATTTACCAGTCGTCTCCAACATCATTTCTAGGCAGCACAAGAAGGTTGTTATAGCCACCCCTTATCTGCTACTTCTTGTATTTCATACAAGATGTATTTTGATCTTATAGAGGGTGAGTTCCCTTGTGAAGGTTGCATTCAATTTCCAACAGTCCATTAATTCCAAACCTTCTCCGTGGAGTCATAGAGAAGACAGGCTCAGTATATCTTTCTCATATCATCTCATGTATGCCTGGATCTATGAACACAGGGCGCAACCATTGTTACTTTCTGGAGGACATGGCCTTGATTGAATGCCAGGGTTGAAGAGGGGGTGATCTTAGTCAAACTCATGGGGGAATTAGTGAGGAGGGAGCACTACTAGAGGGAACAGTCTCTATCAAAGAGTTAAGGAAGAATACATCACCATTCCCATGTTGTTTAACTGCTATTTTTTAAACATTCTAGAGCTGTCTTCATTGCTAGGAACTATTAATGCCACCCTATAGATATGAGAGGCCACCTACAGCCATTCTGGGAATTTATAAGAAGATTGCTACAACATTAGATGGCGTGTGGACAATCACATCAGTTTGAAGGGGTTTTGGGGGCACAATTTGAGTGGAGAGACACCAAGGAAAAGTGACACCCCACGCTTCCTTCATTTCTACTGTGAATTGCTTTGAAGGAGTTCAAAGTAGACTGCTAGGAGTTTCCTTTTGCTTTTACCAGCTACCAATATACATACTTGGACAAATCATGGCACTTCAAGAATCTTTCTCATCAATGAAAGGGAGTTGTTGTTACATTTAAACCTACAGGTCAGACAAGGGGTTTAAATATGATTTACTTGTAGTTGTTATCATATAGTAGTTGTTACAGTCATTAAAATATTCATATTATCTTCATTCAAACCGTTGGTATATTTGTTACAAGATTGTTGTTCTTTATCCATACTATGGGATTGTCTTTCTGGATTTAATGCACATGAATACTTTCAAACTTATTATGAAACTACTGCGTCACTGAGATCTAAAGAAAACCATCAAATTAAACTACAAACCCAACAAACAAGCAAACCTCTTTAGATTAGCAGTAAGAAAGAAATCAGAGTGGTATTCAAGCAATCAATTGGAAAAGTGTTTGACGAAAGTCCTCAACCAAAGAAACTCCACAATTAACAAAAAAACAGGTAGTTATAACAAGGGTCTTTACACAGGATCTCATTTTTACCAAGGTCATCAAATATGACATTTATGGAAAGACCACCAAAAACAACTAAATATGGGTTTAGAGGAATCAAGAACAATTGTTAGCAGAGAAAAAGGAAACGCCATAGAATTATAGTATCATGGAAGAAACTAAAGGCATCTTGGAATCCTCAAGGGAATAAGATCTCACTGTAAAAGTAAAAGTTGAGGGTAGCATGAGTGCTAGAAAAGAACAAAAAATGAAAATAGCAAGAACACGACCTCGAAGTAGTTAAGTGTAGAAGCAAGTTTAATGAGGGAATCGTCATGTGGGTCATCCAAAACGTATATGCTTAAAAATAATACTAATCCCTACTCTTAGTCATTAATGAAGTTGGATAGTTTAGTAGAAAATCTTTCTATGACCTTCCGCACCTAATTTCTCTTATGGCTAAGGATTCAAACTCCATAGAAAAATTTGATGTCCTCAAAAACCTTCATTAGAGGAAATTTGAGGTCTAAAATGGGCCTCCTAAGGAAAATAATAAAATAATAGTTAAAATAATAAAATAATAGTTAAAATAATAAAATAACAGTTACTAATTTTGGAGGAAGAATGAAAAAACTACTTTTTGTGTTCGTATTTTCAACATATCTCTCTTTGTTTTTACTCAAATTATGAGCGGAAGAGCTCGTTGGATGCACAATTTAATTCCGCATCCAACTAGTACCTACACTGCATACTTTTGACGGACCCCGCTACCCCAAAAACAAGAAATACCTTAAAAAATGTCATGATGAATGTCATCATCATGTTTTTTCAGGTATTTCTTGTTTTTGGGGTAGCGGGGTCCATCAAAAGTATGGATTGTGGGTACGCGTTGGATGTGTAATTAAACTATGCATCCAACAAGCTCTCCTGCTTGAAATTTGAGTCAACACACATGGAGATATGTCGAAAATACGAACAAAAAAAGTAGTTTTCTTTTATGATAAATATGTCAATTCAACCATTATGGTTGACTCATTTTATTGAAATTCTATTGGTTCTTAAATTCCAACTCACAAAATTTATTGTTGGCGCATTTTCTTATAAGGCCCATTTTAGACCCCAAATTTCCTCTAATGAAAGATTTGGAAGAGTTTCCTAAAGGACTTTCCTTGATAAACAAATCACATGGGAGACAGAATTATAAAGTTGTATCTGTAGTGAGCAGTTCATTTAAAGAGGTTGAGGAAATTGAATGAAAAAGAGGAAGGGAAAAAATCTGTATGTTATAAATTACGACCCAAAATGGAAAACTCTCAAAAACAGGACTCCGGGATAGAGGGAGGTTTAGCCTTGAACCCCAAACAACCCTCTACAATATGTAGGAAGTGTTACCTATCTTTCAGTACAAGAAGTAAAAAAGGAAGTCGAGGGAAACAAATGACTATCAAGGGGGGCCTTAAAGAGGGTGTGCCTCACAGAGGGTTAATCCATGAAAAATATCCCCTTGAATGTGAGAGGGGTAGGAAGTGCCCATTAGAATCCAACCCTCAAAATATCGTTTTCCATTTACAGACCAGGTGTAATAATGATCCAAAAGATCATGTGTAGGGGCTCCAAAGCAAACGCTATACTATCATCCTATTTAGCAAATTGGTCCTTTTGTTTTCTAGACTAAGTAGGAAGATCAATCCATAACCTAACTAAATGGAATAACTCTATGGCACTTATAAATTCATCATTTATGTCTACAATTATACAAATTGAACTAAAATCCAAGGCATATGGAGATGGAGAGGTGTTCTAGGACAATTCCAAAGTTTATGTAGTGGTCAAATTATAATCTCATCCTAGGGTGTGACTGGAGAAGTATGTGGGGGAATCGCCAAACAAGATGCAATGATAGACTAGTTATCTCATATGTTTGAAGATTTAGGGATTTGTGAGGTGAAACATATTATCCTGACTCCAACAGGGAGGAACTATGGAAAACGAAGCAATGGTTATTGAAGAGTTTAGATAGGCTTTTGGTAGATTAAAATATTTTTAAGGATGTGGAAGACTGAAAGTCTAGGGTTTTACCTCAAGCATACTTACCACAAATTCAATGATTTAGCACTGGCTCTATGAAAAAAATCAAAGAGATGGTGACTAATTGGTGCTAAAGCTGGTTATCTAAAGGAGGCAAGGCAACTTTGGTCAAATTAGTTTTGGAGGGGATATTAATTCAATGGCATTTGTAGCTTTACATATCAAAAGGAATGATAGGAAAAACTAGAAAAAAGTGCTTTAGCTTCCTATGAAAGGAAAGTTAGGAAAAACTACCAAAAATTGCGGACAAGAAAAAAAGAAAGGAAGGAATACCATTGTTTAAGTTGGAAAATTTGGGAAAACCAAGAGGGGAGGGGTTAAAGAATATCCAACCGTTTGAACAAGCTTTAGATAGCAAAAGTCTATGGAGAATGAGAAGGAATGAAGGCTTATCGGGAGAAGTGATGAAAGAAAAAGTATATAACTCTTGGGTCAATGGAGAATTTGATTAGAAATGAAGGTAAGGATTTTGGAGGGGCCTCAATTATCAAAAACACATTAGTGAAATCTTCTCTATTCCTCAAAGAATGGTTGGCCTAGAAGATTGGGAAAAAGGAAAATGTTTGGCCTAGAAGATTGGGAAAAAGGAAAATGGTTGACCTAGAAGACTGGGAAAGGAGATAGAGTGAGAACTAGGGAGGACCCATGGATGGGTTGTAAAGGAAATTATAGGCTATCATTATCTTTAACAACTACACCTAGAGAATAGGAGCATAGTGGATGCAGGAAACCTTTTGTCTAACTCCATATGAAACCAAGGATGGAAAACAACCATACAGTTAGATCTATAAGGTGAAGAGGCAAAGGAAAGGAATCAACTTATTTCAAGCCTTAAACTTGGTGCTATCAGACTAAGTGAGAAGGAGGATGAAATTATTTGGTCAAAAAACAAGGCTACAAAAAATTATATAGCAAAACTAGACTATGATGTCAAAAACAGAGAGAATGAAGAGGGAGAAAGAGATGGTGGAAAGCTTTACAGAAGCTCAAAATCCCCTCTAAAAAGTAGGATGTTGGCATTATCAAACAATATTCTAACCTAGGACATTTGCAAAATTAGAACATGGTAGGGGCTTGGTTGGCGTATTCTATGCAATAAATATGATGAATCTAACTTTGAACTAACTACTAGGAAAGGAAAATGGGAAATGAAGATTGTATTTGATTGTTTTGAGACTCGAGCAATGGTATAGGGATAAAATTTAAAGTATTAAGAAAAACATAAATCCTTGACTTGAACAATTGCATGGGCCCTATGGTTGGTGAGAAATGATGACATTTCAAAGCAAGGAAATCCATACAATTCAAATATACCATGAAATTATATATATGGAGTCCTAAAAAGATAATCTAGGAATTATAAAAAATCCTAATATTGACAAATCAAAGGCAGAAAGTTACTTCGATGGAGCCTTTCAATGGACTCTTGGTGTTTGTGGGGTGGGAGGACTGTTCTACTAAGTGAAATTGCTGCATATTTTGAATCAACTATTGGAGGGTACAAACATTACAGCTGAACTTTATGCTCAACTCATTGATGCTAAAAATTGTATTTGAGAAATGTCTTAATGCCCTTCAAATTTTGGGGAATCCAATATCATTGTAGAATAGGCAAAAGAAAATTACAATCTAGAAAACTTATTATTTCTCCTGATTCTTGATCATGGATTGAATTAAAGAGGTCATTTCTAAATTTGTATGTCCCCTTTCAGCATGTTTATAAACAATAAAGAAGATGAGCTCTCAAAGTAACTCTGACCTTTCAAGTAGGGTTGCTAACTATCGTTGAAGAAATGAATGGAGCCTTAATCTTAGTCAAAATGCTTTCCCTTTTTTTCTAGTTTGCAGATCTGGTGAAGGGATTTATTATATGAAAGAATAGTTTTCATGTTAGAATTTGGAACTTCCTAAAAGAAGTTAGAATTGTTTTTGTATGTTTTGAATATTGTCTGTATTTAGGCCAGCAATCTATGCCTCATAATTCTGGAATATTATTTAATAAATAGGACATTTCAGTTAGTGTTGGTTTAGCAGTTTTGGTAAAATTGGAGGATGCAACAGAAGCTGCAAAGTCAATTTGGAGTGTTAGAAAGACTATTATTTTAATTTCTTCCTGAAAAATCAAATATATGCTTGTTTTCTAGGAATATATATATATAATAGAGACCAAAAACCTTTGGCAAAGATAAGTATATTTTATGCAAAGACAAAAAATCATAAACCCAAAATATGAAAGGAGGAAGGAGAACAATTGTACTTTAAATAAGGATGATTGCACTAAACCATATTATATAATTATCTTGTCTTATTTTTTTTAAACATATTATATAATTATGTAGCACTAAACCATACATACCTTCTCCTCTGCATGCACCCAGTGCAACTGTGGAATCTGCATCAGCTAGATTATATGGGCCAGCCATAATTTCTCCACCCACTAAGTCTAGCAAACAAAAAACCATAAAATATAATGAGAAATCTTTAGTAGACGCCAAAAATTCCATGAGAAATATTAACTTTAGATAGTAAAATCTTATGAGAAATCTTAAGAAGACGCTAAAAATATCATGATAAATCTTAAACATGAACTATAAATGACTAAATAAATATTCAACAAAGACCAAAAATTATAGGCATAAGTACATCCTTTTCAAAGACCAAAAACTATATGCAAAAGTAAATGCATCCTATGCAAAGACCAAAAATCTTAAACCCTAAATAAATTAGGATGGAGGATAACAATTGTATTTGAAATGGAATGACTACAGGAGTTTTGAACAAAAAGAGGACTCACCTTCTGCCCTTTTCACACAACAACGCTCCTCCTCCACCTTTATTCACTTGCATTGCCTTTAAATTTAAAAATAAAAAGCATGATAAAATTATGTAGCATAAATGAGTTAAATTAAACCATGGATACCTTCTCCTTCATCCTCCCCTGCCCCCTAAACCTGTAAAAGGAAGGAGATTAATAGTGTTTGAAATGAACTCTAAATTTTAAAACAAAAACACGATATAAGTTATACAGAAAATGAGATATGTTAAACCCAAACATCTCGTCTCATTGATCTTCACCTACTCCCATTGCACATGTGAATCTAATCACCTAGGCTATTTTGACCTGCTTTAATTTCCTCACCATTAAACCCCTCTATTGCCCCCTAAACGTGTAATATTTGCATCAGATGGGTTGTTAGAGCTGCACTTAAATAGTAATAAGTTATAAAGATGTTAAACAGAGACAAAAATGGTAAACACTAAATTGGTAAGGGGAAAGGAGATTAAAAATGTTTGAAATGAAAATAATCACATAGGTTCACTCTTTTTTACTCTAAATTTATATATATATATATATAATCACATCATAATTTATTCAGAAAATGATATATATTAAACCCAAATATATCGTGTCCTTGGTCTTCGCCTCTTTGGAAGCTCTTCTGCTGGAACCGTATGAATGGCGATATTCATGATTTAGAAGACAAAAGTTGCAGGATTTCTCGAAAAGGAGAGCTTAGCAGCAGGGTGCTATAGTGTCAATCTCCATGGGCAGTCCTATGGGCTAGCTTAGTATTTCAC
This sequence comes from Pseudotsuga menziesii, assembly GCA_001517045.1. Lineage (NCBI taxonomy): Eukaryota > Viridiplantae > Streptophyta > Pinopsida > Pinales > Pinaceae > Pseudotsuga > Pseudotsuga menziesii. The sequence continues at coordinate 449,748 of LPNX010963554.1, forward strand.
CAATACCCCAACCTTGCTTTAACTTTGACCTCATGTGAGCCTGTGGTACCTGAGTAGCATACTGCTGATGGGACGGGTATATTTATGCATAACTTAACGATGGGGTAGCCTCCGCAGACTGCACCTGTGAATCTGATCAGTTGGGCTATTTTGATCTGCCTAATTTGCTCACCATTAAACCCATAGAAGAAAAAAAAGATACACAATGAAAACCATAGACCCATTAAACCCAGAGCTTGAAAATCCGTGAAAGAAATCATGATACGAAAGTGAACATGATAAACAATATACCAAAAGAGAAATTAGCATGGCCATGCTAAAAAAAAATACAGAAGCTAGCAAGAAACAAAAACACCAAAGAGAATTGCAACGGCTTAAAGAAACACAGAAAAACACTGGCAAACACAAAATCCGACTATGGCCAACGAAGGTCCTGCAAATAAAACCCATGAAATCACATCATATCAAACCCATGCAATCAAACCCTATCCTGCATCCATGGTGAAGACCACCACGACCACCACCACATGGAATCAAACCATGTCCAGCGTCCAAACCTTGTTTGCCCTACATCCTTGGCCAAACAAGGAAAACACCACATGAAATCAAACGTTATCCTGTGTCCATGGCCTGGCCACCACCTGAAGTCGAGTGTTGTCCTGCATCAATGAGCCTGTAAATCAGGGATGAACTAAGACAAGTTTACCCAAAGATCCATAAATAGGGGCGAAATACCAAATTTTTAACCTATCATCCATAAAATCTAAGTGAACCATCTCCATTTCTCCTCCAAAACTGGAAATTTCTGGCAATTTAACCTCCATTATGGAAGAAATCTGAGCTAATGTCATGACTTTCCCCATCGACGGGTGGGCTAAATTCCATTGTATGATTTTTCATAGTTTAACCCCTTAAAATTCACCTATGGGCTATAATTCGCACCTAAAATCATCCATGGGGGTGTCCTTCTTCAAAAGACGCATAAAGCCTTTAGTCAAGTTGGAAAAATTAACCACGAATCTCCGCAAGAAGTTCGCCATGCCTTGCAAACACTAAAGGTGTCGAATATTACGCGGGGGAGACAATTGAAGTATTGCCTCAACCTTTAAGGGATCGACTCTAATACCCTCCTTGGATACAATGAATCCTAGTAAATGACCAACAGTCACGCAAAAGATGCACTTATGAGGATTTAAATGAACTTGATAATCAAGGCATCTTTCGAACACTAATCTCAAATGATATGGATGACGCACTCTCAAACGAGAGTGAGCAGTGAGATCATCCAAATATACTTCAATAATCATTTTAAGATCATGAAAGATTAAGGTCATAGCCCGCTAAAATGTTGCTCCAGCGTTTTTAAGGCCGAAGGGCATCTTCTGATATGTAAAAGAACCCCAAGGACAAATAAATGCGGTCTTGTGTTGATCCTCGGGCTTAATTTGAATCTAGTTATGTCTAGAAAATCCGTCCATCAAATAAAATACCTCACTCCCTGCACACTCATCCAAAATTTGGTCGATAAATGGTGTGGGGAAATTATCCTTACGACAGGCTCGATTTAAGTCACGGACATCAGTGCATATGCGGATCGCTCCCTACTTCTTATCCACTGGAATGGGATTTGAAACCCACTCCGTCAAGGGAACGGGATAGATAAAAACAGCTTTAAGCAATTTCTCTATCTCATCTTTAATGGTGGGTGCTTTTCTAGGATTCACAGTACACAAACATTGTCGAACCGATTTTGCAACCGGATAGGTTTTGATCTCATGTTTGACAATACGAGGGTCTATACCTAGCATCTCTTCATATGACCAAGAAAAAATGTCATGAAACTCTTTAAATAGCTCAATATACTCTTTGATATCATCGGGGGAACAACCCACCCCAATGTAGACATTCTCAACCTTGCCATGATCACAAGAAATATTGATAGGAATCGTAGGCGACAAATTGACCATGTTCCCATTAGACATCTGACCAGGAGAGCTTGATGAGACCATGGGGCTACCAATTTTCTCTCTAAGAATATCCCTAAAGTCATCACACTCCATATGATCGAGCTTAGGAAGGAAATATGAGCAGTGATGCAATTCTTCCCAAGGTTGCTCAACCCCAAACATGGCCTCAAGAATAGCTTCATCTGATGGAAAAACAACATCGAGGCAATCATGTGAGTGAGATGACTCTACTACCCATGTAGATAGCACATATGGGTCCTCCTCCTCTGTCCGTGAATAGGAAGGACTAGGATCTACAACCTGATCAAGATTCACTTGATACGCCACCATTGTTAGAGGCAACAGCATGTCTGTCTCGACAAGCACACTTGAAGTACTTGGTGAAGGAAGAATCCAAGGATCTTCCATATGGGTAGTGTGAAAAGATACTAAATTCGATGAGGATGAATCCCCAAGAAAAATATACCCAATCATAAGAACGAGCGCAGGACAACTAAAGGTTCCCATAAGAGAAAGATACATACCCACACCCACATTCCCAATTGCCAGCTGAGAATGATCGATAATCGAGACAGAAGCTCCTGATGATGCATTGACACTCGGATTATGGAATGATTTTTAATCATTTGTAACAATATTCCCATTAAACAGAAAGCATATCACTCGAAAGAGGGAAGAATCTATGGCTCGCATACTATACATCCAATTCCTACCCAACAAAAGATTGTAGTCAAGGGGTGCATGAACCACCTCAACCTCGATCGCAGTGGTTTTTCCTCCCAATTGGACCTCTAGAGAAGGAAGAATTCCGTGCAGCCAAAACAATATACCATCGAAAGCTATCAACATGTTGGCAGATTGACACAACGCAGGAGAACCTAAGCCCTTCCAACAAGACAAAGACATCACAGAAGCAGCAGCGTCTTCATCAACAATAGTATGCATGATGGTGTTGTTAAGACACTCTACATGAATCAAAAGAGACATGTAGTAAGGAAAGTGAGGCTGTACTCCCATGGTTTCAAATTTCATAATGGAAGAAGAGTTATCATCACTAACCCCAAGAGCAGACAACAAGGCTTTCCTCTGCGGAGGACAAGTCTGAAGCACTTCTAATGCGGACATTACACAAGGAGTCTGGCCCAAACCCTCGACAACTGGATAGTTTTGGGCGGCTTGGGCATTAGGATTGTTCCTCGAACGCTTTAAGACTCCCTTGGGAATGCGAGGTGGAGCTTTAGGTTTATCTATAGGATTTTCGATTCACAAAGGGCTCTCGGGTGGGGAAAGTTCTTTCCCAAGGTCTGGTTGTGACGAACCATAATCTTTCACACAAGTCACAACTTTAGTAGCGTGCACCATGTTGATGCAACCGTGACCACTAGTGGCTTCCAGAGGATTTTGATTTCGACTAGATGCACAACCAGGATCAATGGTCCTCAAGTTCATATTTTTTATTGTTGGGTAAAGGATTAGTAAACACAACTGGGTCATGTGCTATGAACTTCGAGGCATCCTCCATACGAGGGCACAAGTGAGTGAGGTGATCGTCCTTACGCAACTTACAAGGAAACTTCACCTTACGTTTAGTCTTCTTGTCCCCCCTAGCATTATGAGTGTTCTTGTCATTATTATTAGCATTTTCATTGTTATTCCCACCCTTATAATTATTTTTTCCTTTTTTCTAATTCCTTCCAGGTTGGTGGTTGCCTTTCGGGTTCAACGATTGCACGGAGAGTACACTCGCCGATTGGGTAGGTTGAGATGAAGCCGTAGCTTGTCCTGACGCAGACTGGTTAATCGATAACTGGCTCACTCATTTTGCTATTGAGTCTGCAGGTTTGGAACTTGTAGAGCCAACAATACCATCGGCATGTGGCCCAAGCTTGATCTTGGGGTCGAAATTGGATCTTGGATCATTTGGTATAATCTCATACAAAAGTCTGGATTGAGCATAGATCAAACCCAAATCTTGTGCCCTAAAGATTGATTGTTGTTCATTTTGAACTCCGGATGTAGAAACAACCTTCACATTGTAAGGTAGCAATGATTTGAGGAACCACTCGAGAAGAAACTTCAGTGGTATAAAGGCTTTAATTAATCACTTTCATCTACGCCACTCTTGAATATGATCCGAAATATGTGTGGCTTTGTCTTGCCGGAAGGAAGACAATAGTTTGGTACTGACGTCGTAATGTATGGGTAGCTAGAAATGATTAAGGAAAGGCATGGCAACGTCATCAAACATAGCATATGCCCCCCCCTGGGTAACTCTATATACCATTTCACCACATCCTGCGAGGGTGCATTGAAATAGCCTGAAACGGATTGAATCGTCGTGTAAGGAATTGGAAGAGCACCAAATGTGGAAAGTGGTTACATGCTCACCAGGATATTCACCAGCCTTACCTTCAAACTTGGGAATGTCCAAAGGAATCTTGTTAGGGACTTTCGACTATGCTAGGTTATGAGACACAGGATCATTCATCAATCTCGACAAGTCAGGTAAGTTCAATGTCACAAGGAAAGAGAACCTAGGTTGAGCCGGTCGATGCCACGCTCCCTAGTAGTTTTGATTCATGTAAGGTTGATTGCTATAAATACTATGGCCTTGGCCATAATAACCTCCTCCCATTTGACCCGTGAAGGGATGCATGGAAGCATTGTGATGTGGGGTACCTTGACTATGCAATGCTACAAAGCCATAATTAGAAGAGTAAGAGGGTTGTTGATACCCGTACCCATAGGGATGATAGTTTTGTCCATATTGCGGTCCATAAGAATGTCCATGGGAAGCTCCATAAGGTATTCCATAGGATGTCCCATGAGAAGTTCCATAGTTAGGGATATGGGGAGCTCCACGAGCTAGACCATGGGATGATCCAGAAACATGTACATGACTTGGTGACACAACAGTAGGCAATTGACTCTGTGATACTACCGTGGGAGCAGTCGCAGAACGAACATGGCTAGTAGCAATATTTCGGCCCGAAGGCCCACATGAGTTAGGGAGAGGATGGGTCGTTAAAAATGCATTTGAAGGAAGGGGGTTCGAGGATGAAGGGACATGTGAAGGAATGTAAGTGGTGTTCCCAATGTTCACTCGTCTCTGTTCTGGTATCCCCATAAGATTACTAACACTAGGTCTAGGATGAGCATGTGAAGATGCCTCCACCACAGGGATGGAAGGTGCAATGTGACTAGTGTCCCCAAACCTCTCCACATGGAAAGGAATGGCAGTGCCCCCAGGCATAGTGATAGGTTCAACTTTTGACTCGACATGACATGTCAGATTGGGCATAGGGATATCAGGCATGCCATATCTAACATAACTAGTGCTTGTGGGTTCATAGTGAGTCTCGTCGTCTGGAAGCCAATACCGATGACCTGTTAATGAGGGATCATAACCAGATCATGAAGGATGATCATGTGATGGATCATATGTGTTAGTGGCATCTTCCTCCCCAACCTCATGAGGTGGAGACGACATCTTTGGAATCTCATCCTCATGATATCCCATGGTGTGTGAATCAAAATGAGAAGTAGTCCATCCGGACTGTTTGGTTTCCTATCCCAAAAGAGGAGGAGATGTGGAAGGCGGAATTCCTACCAAACGATGAGAACGACGAGGTGTTGCGCTCGAATCCACAATGACTCAAAAAATAAAAGACTCAATCTAATTATGCAAACCCTAGGCAAACTAGCATGCACAGACCATACACCTAAAAATGTAAAGCCAAATCACAAGCAAACGAAGGGTAGGATATGTGAGCTCCCGTATGAAGCAGGTATGTCTCGCCTAGGAGAGGCTTGAGACTTCCATACACAAAAAGTGGAGGTTCGTAACCAATTATAGTGGCCCTCAGCTTCAATACATATAGCGACTATGTTATCCAACCCCTACCTGGCCAGGACACCTGCAAAATAACCTCTACAAATACCCCCTCGATAACCTAGGTAAGGCAACTAAGGTCACCTCAATATAATCAATGCTCAGGAAGACAGTCACAGGCGGGATTGACTGTATAGGTAGGGTAACAAAGCCCGAATCCTGAAAGCACAACTAATACCCCAGGGGTGCACTAGTCAATACCTCAAAGGCCCCCAGATACGAATACAATCCTGGAAATATCTTCGGTGCTAATCAATCACAATCATGGGTCATCCCAATCATAATTGCTCACACTGCCTCGTGCTTAACTCCCTTGTAAGAGGAGGATCCTGAGAAACACTAATTATATAAAGGATTTCACACTATCACCTGAATAGCCACCTAATTGTTTTGTTTAGTGTTCTTGGAGAATTGACTCACAATGAACTATTCCAAGACCCTAAAACCTAGTCTTGTTGATACACCCTAGAAAAGAAAAGAGTGTAATTCATTTTATTATTCGTTGATTTTAATTGGCTTTATTACTCAAACAGTAAATGGATGTGCAACTAATGAAGTTATGATGCAACAAGAAGTAAAATGCACACCTAACAATCAATGCAAATGCACAGTGTCGAATGAAAAACAGGGTATGCTACTACGTGAAGTGCAAATTTTTTCCTTCAAATGTATATGCAATCATTCCTATATGAAAATCTGACTAAGATTCACCAAGAAAACCTAATGCAAGTACCATGCTAATGCAAAATGCAAACAATGCATAACTATGCAAAAAGCAAAATGTTTTGTATTTTTGAATTAAATGAGATAAAAAGAAAAAATATGACTCTACAACCCTCAGACTCTGTAATCACTCACAAACAGCAGCCAAGCAAAGCACCAAGATAAAAGAGACCTAATGCGCTAATCTCAAAACAAAAAGTAGAAAATAAAATGACAAGAACATTTTCAAAAATCAAACTAAAAGAAGTCTCTGGTCAGAAACAGGGGTGTACACAGACTCCAGAAGCATCCAAGAAGACTCAGCAATCATCCAAACTCACCCAGCAACACTTAATATTCCCAAAAAAGAAAAAAATCAGGGCATACGCGACTGTTCTCAGTAAACCTGCGTACATACACAACTATTCAAGGAAAACCCGTGTGTACATGTGACTATGAAAACAAAACCTGCGTACAAGAAGAAAAAGAGAGTAAAATAAGGTAAATAGATAAGCTAAGACAAAATTCACTCTAACAGGACACTACTGGGAAAACATGCCCCCAAACCCGACTCAGAAACAGAGAAATCGGAGCAATTCAAGCACATTGAATGCCGAAAAACCCCAAAGAAAAACAACTAGGAACATCCCCAGTATGGTTTCCAATTTTGTTACGGAGAGAAAACTTCCTATGGCTTGGGGTGTACCACAATAGATAGAGAAACCACAGAAATCAATCCCTTCCCAATATGCAGGAGAAATAGAACATCTAACACTAAAGGATCTTGAATCATACCTTATTCCGGATGATTGAAGTAGATCCCCATTGAGCTTTTTCCAATCCCGCTTGTGTTAGCAATTTGCTCTCAAAAAAAGCAAACAAGACAAGCACGCTATATAATATGGTGTTAGATCTACTCTAGAATATATAATCAATAATGTATAAGCAATTAAACACATCCATGGATTCAATATTCATTTAAATGCACATCATTGGATAGGAAAAGATATTTCTATTAATCAAATCAAATATTACACAACTGAGAACCTTTGTCGGCACGTCTATGAACCAGAGAAACTAATTCCTCCACCTAGGCCTCCACCACCTCAATCCTCCATCTCTCGATAGCAATCTCATAAGCAAAGGCATTCTTGCGTAGAACACAAAGTGCTCCAAGGGACAAAGGGATGAAGACCCAAGTACAAGCAAGCTACGGCAACAATGGACTATAGTTCTCTCGTTCTTCAATTCCTCTCCTTTAATGTATCCAAGGGGTTCCTTATATACTGCTCCAAAGGGGTAATGGAGGGTCAAATCCGATCAATCTCGAGGAATATGGAAGGCCAAGAGACAAGTTACTCGAACACACATCAAGGAAAACTCCAAAAATATTTGGCCTTTTGCACACATCTCGATGTACGCGGGTTTAAGGTCAATATCCGCGTATATACGCGAGAAAGGGATTAAAAGTCGCGTACAACAAATAATAGGTGTTTTTAGGGATGATCTTGGAAACATCAAAGGTACAATATTGGTCCATGGGGTCCAAAGAGTCTGCAGAGGGACAAGGAAGGCCATAAATGTGTGATCTACCATGTGTGGTAAAATCAGCTGTAACAGATATGAGAACTATAACTAATCAAACTCATCAGTGCGATCCTTTTAATGTGTCTTAATGGTATCAATATTCATTAATCATTTCAGGACATTGAATTTTGATGATATTAACCAACAATTCTTCCATTTGGAAAGGCAAATTTAAAGAGAAAAGCTTTTCCTTAGAAATTTTGTTATACCCTCTTCTTTGAAGAAATCCTTAGTGAGATGTTGAACTTCTTTTCTTTTCCTCATGGCCTAATTTTTCTCTAGCACATGAGATTCCCCTTTGCCAAATTCTTGGCTTGCAATAATCAAAAGGTTGGCATCAACACAACATGGCAATCAACTATTAAAATTTTCAAATAATCAAGTTTGGTTTAGGTTTTCCATTGCACCTAAGAGCCACTCCAATAATTGTTTTGAAATTATTCTGAAATATAAGGGGCTTCAATGTAATGAGCCTATGGGAAACCTTTTTTATTGCAAAATGTACAAAACTATAGCTAAAATATTCCATCTGCATCATTGTAATGGTAATCAATCAACTAGAACCCCACACCTACATCATTCTTGGAGTTGGACTTGTAGTTAGATTTTTAGATTAGTTCAAGGATGGACAAGGGTTTGAGTAGCATCCAACTTGGGTGATTATGATGATTACCCACTCTACATATTTCATTCCTTTGTTCTAGTTTGGCTACCTTCATTCATTCCGTGAAATATCGACCATATGGCAATGACAAGTGTTAGATTTTTATCATTTAAGCTAGCATTATATTAGGATCTTTAACTGAGAGAATAACAAGCACAGCAATCAAACATAAGAGACAATGAACACAATGTTTTTCCTCGGGGAAAACATAAAGGAGAAAACCATGCAACTTCCTCAGAGATAGAATCAGCACCAAAATCAAAACCCCAAAAAACAGTAAGATGATCTCCCGACAGCACTAGTCTCTCTCTCTCTTGCCCCAGCAACTTCTTCTCTCTCAGTTATGCGCTACAACTGAGTGGGAGTGAATGTGTGATGAATAGAGAGGCTCACTCTCTATTTATACTAATTCTTGACTTGAAAATAACTCACTAGGGTTGACTTCTCTAGGAGAGTCTAATAACCCTAGGGCCCCACAACGATGGGGACTTTAACCCTTGATCAATAGGAGGGTTACCCACAATGACTTGACATTACTTGTTTACATTATTGAATCTCCCGATAGGAACATCGGGGCATGACATGACTCAAATACATTACAGACACTTCCCAAAATAAACATCGGGGTACAATACGTAAGATATATGGATGAATACATTCTGAAGTTACAAATACATCAGCACTCCCTCTTAACTAGGAAGGTATTCTCTCGACACAATTTGTCATCATTGGTCTTCTTATTTGGATCATCGTCGAGTTCTCATCATCTTCATCCTCAAGTCATCTCCATCTTCAAGTCATCTTCATCACCAGATCTGGATCATCATTGGAACATCATCACCGGATCTGGATCATCACTCAATCTAGATCATCACTGTTGGATCATCACGGGTGTTATCTCATTATTCTTCTCGTCATAGGAAGTTCTACAGAGCCAGCCCTTTTTCATGATGGTTGTAGGCCTAGTCTCCATGTAGGTCTTCTTCAGTGCTTATATCTAACCCTAAGTCAGAATGGCTCGCCCAAAACTTACATCTGACCATGAGAGGAACACATCCAACACCATGTCAAAAAGGCACGCCCAGCACTCACATCTGACCATGGGAGGAACACATCCAATAACCATTGTCAGAAAGTCCCAGCACTTACATTCACCAGCATGATAGGACACACCTACTATCATCTATGAAAAGGCACAACACTCACAACCACCAGCATGATAAGACACACCTACTATCATCTGTGGAAAGGCTCACCCCTTACAACCACCAGCATGATAGGACACACCTACTATCATCTGTGGAAAGGCACAACACTTACAATCACCATCATGGTAGGACACACTTACTACCATCTGTAAAAAGGCACAACACTTACAATCACCAGCATGGTAGGAAACACTTACTACCATTTGTGAAAAGGCATAGCACTCACATCCACCAACATGATAGGACACACCTACTATCATCTGTGGAAAGGCACTACATTTACATCTGATCATGTGGGAACCAATCCCACATTCACATTAGAATGGCTCTCAGCCCCAAGCTGAGGATTCCTGGTAACTGACCAGGTGCCTCCATTCTCCCAGAGAATGGCCTTCGACACTTATATCTGATCATGTGGGAACACATCCCTCAATCACATCAGAATGGCCCTGCACTTATATCTGATCATGTGAGAACACATCCCACAGTCATATAAGAATGGCCCTGAGCTCTAGGTTGACTATTCTTGGTAACTGACTAGGTTCCTCCATTCAGAGAATGTCATTCAGTGCTTATATCTGATCATGTGAGAACACATCTCATAGTCACCTCAGAATGGCTCAGCACTCACATCTAACCATGGAAGGAACCAATCCTCTCACCATGACAGAATGGCTCAGCCCTTACATCTAACCATGGAAGGAACCAATCCTCTCACCGTGTCAAAATGGCTCATGGATTCATCACTTCCCTTTGGATGGAACCTCAATCTGGAGAACACCAAGCTTCTCCCTGAAGTACTTAAACTTCATTCTAGCGAATGGCTTAGTCAACACATTAGTTATTTGTTCATCCGTCACAACATACTGGAGCTTCACTACTCCTCTTTGCAGCATATCCCTGATATAGTGATATTTGATCTCGATATGCGACTTGTCATGGAACACCGTGTTCTTAGACAACTTCACACAACTCTGGTTGTCACAATATATACAAGTAGCATCCAACTGGAGATCAAATAAATCAGACAGTAGCTTCCTCGGCCATACTGCCTCACAACTAGCTGAACAAGTTGTGACATACTTTGCTTTAGTTGTACTCAGTGCCACACAAGACTGTTTCCTGATAAACCAAGAGATCACACCTAATCCCATATTGAAGCAACACCCTAAAGTGCTCTTCCTATCGATGGCACTTCATGCCCAATCTTAATCAACATAACCCTCCGGGTTAATCTTCTGATTCACCTCATACTTGAGCCCATAATCAACTGTACCCCTCAGGTACCTCAGAATATGCTTTGAAGCAATCAAGTGAACATGTCTTAGATCTGTCAGGAACTGGCTCAAGGTGTTCACAGCAAAGCAAATATCTGGTCTTGTATTCGTCAGGTACATCAAGGACCCAATAATCTAACAATACATCGTAGAATCAACCAAATCTGATGAAGCATCGCTCAATAGCTTTAGTTTTGATGCCATAAGTGCGGTCATGGCCTTGCAATCCATCATCCTGAATCTCCTAAGGATCTCTACCGTATACTTCCCTTGTCCCAGGGAAATTCCATCTGCATTCTACCACACCGCCATGCCTAGAAAATAGTGCATCATACCCAAGTCTTTCATTTCAAACTCAGCAGTAAGCTTCCTCTTCGTATCAGAAATCAACCCATCCATCCCTGTCACAAACATATTACCTACATATAGTAGGAGTATCACTGGGTTACCATATTCAACCTTGTAGTAAAGGTTGGAATCTACTTTACTCTTGGTAAAGCCCAAACTGGATAGAAAGCTGTCAATTCTACCATACCATGTTCTGTGTGCATGTTTCAAGCCGTACAAGTCATTCTTCAATTTACACACATGAGTCTCCCTATCATGTGTCTCAAAATCGAGTGGCTACTCCACATACACTTCCTCTTCCACTACACCATTCAAGAAATCAGTCTTGACATCCCGACAACGGCGCCAAAAAGTGTTGCCGCCTTTCACACACCTGGGTCACGTGGCAGAAATCTTCAAGCCACTAGGTGTGTCCTTGGGGGAAAGTCTCGAGTCAAGGCTGTCACCTTGTTCTTGACTCCTCCGTTTAGGCTCAACTCCTAACGAAGCCAAGGGGGGTAGACCCTATTAAGTTACTAAGGATGATTTCTTAGTGTGGTGATGTTAAACTGAATCAGTTATTTAGGAGTTTGAATATTTAAACTATGGGCAATTAAAGATGACAAGATACGAAGATAAACACACGAAAGCACAAAGTTGATACACAATATATATATATATATAAAGAAAAAATGACCAGTGCCTTAGAATGGAGTCAAATCAATAAGATCAATGTGCTTGCATGTGCTTGGATTGAATGTTTTGTGATTGCCTCTTGGTATGTTTTAAGTTAAAATTGAAGTATGAATTGATTAAATTAGGCTAAGGGGGGACTCCAGATATACCCGAGAGTACTTGGAGTATGTCCAAAACTAAACCTTTACGGATACCCGGAAGGAATATGTGCGCTGAAATGGAGTCTCTGGGGCTATTGTTCGTAACGCACCCATTAGGGTGTGACAGAGATCGGTGCCCTGAGGTCACTTTTCAGAAGTTCCCGCTTCCTTTGGGTATTTTGCCACCGTAAAGGTTTGATCTAGGTGTTGGATTTTCACCTGATGGTTTGTAAGTTGGGGAGGGTGAGTCCTAATTATGCTAGTCACCCAAGTGATTTTGATACAGCTTGACTGATCGAACGAACCGCAGCCAAGTGCAGAGCATACACACTGAAGTCTTGTCGATTTTAGTAAGTTTTAAACTGGATGTTCTTGTTTAAAAGAAAAGCCTCCAAGAACCTCTTTCGATCCAAGTGGATATCAATCGGGGAATCGAGGAGGGGTTAATTTTAAATTTTCTTATAAACAAAATGTAGAAGAAATCAAAAAGATACACAATTCAGATTTCTTAATTAATCCTACCACGAATCTCTTTCCCCTTTCGGGTCAATCGGGAAATCGTGGGGTAAGTATTATGATTACTTTGAAATGTGAGATATGGAGTATGGAATTAATAACAATATCAAGTATATTACCCTACAAATCAGATCAATTCTAGTAAAAATGAAATAAGCAGAAAACGACGAAAAGGGCACCGACGCGAATCCCCCAAGGGGGGATGGGGAATGGGCTCGAAAGAGCCTATTCCAAAAATGAATTTATTACAGCTGTTACAATATCAAAGAACTGATAAATCAGAACTTTCTTGGTCCTTATACAGGCTGAAACCAAGTTTTTACAATTTTGCAAAACAATTAAGATTTTTTTGGCGAAAAGGGAGACCCCTGGGGGGATTTGAACGCTCCTGAGACCACTTCAGACAGTAGCTTCCTTTTCTTTCTGTCATACCTGCTAAAGGACAGCAAGAAATTTAGAATAACATATTCCCAAAGGAACTTTAAGAGTACCTTTGGATCGGCATACTTTATCTAAAAAATAATGCGGTTAAACTAGCTAAAACGGTGAAAAAGGAACCAAGGAAAGCAAGATTTCCTTGGGATCTTGTCTTACTGTTTGTGTATCCAATTAAATTGCACTGATATTGCAGAATATTAAACTTATCGAACAGCAAATGAAACTACCTTAATAGCAAGCTATGAATTTTCACTAAATTGCTTGCGAAAATAAGGTACTTTTAGCTAGATCTCTTGAAATTGAACCTTATGTGCAAAACAAAACTAAGATCTAGAATTTGGAAGGGATCTTACTAATTATATCTGTGTATTTTTCTTAGTGAGATAGATCAGAGTAATAAGAAACCTTTAAAGTAACCAATTTGAGGAAAATTTTAGATTTTAAAGGAGAGAAAGGGGAAGAAAGGTGTTTGTTGTTGAAGTAGATCTGCAAAGGAAACTTGTTAGTGGAATGCAGAGGGGAAATGTCTTCACAAAAATTTGGATGTGTAGTGGATTCAAACTAGATCCACAGCTCGTCCAATCCTTAGATCCACAGCTCGTCCAAACCTTGCTACCTGAAAGCTAAACACACAATCCTGCACGAAACCTCATGAGATCTGGGTATATATATGAAAAAGAAACAAGGATTACTTGCAAATAAACTTATTAAACATGTATAATCAAGATCTTCTAACATATATTCTATGAGATATAAGAAAAACAAGTAACCTTACTTTCCCAACTATACTCCTATTGATTCAGCTGAATCGTTCAAGCCAGACAGGGTTCAGATGCAGAAATTGAGAGAAAAGCCGACAACATCAATAGTCGTAAGACAATGCTTAATCCACACATATGAGCGCATTACACCATTTAGCCTCCAAATATTCTTTATTTCAACAATAGAAATATTACAACAATATTACAATGGCAAGCCCTTCAGTCTAGCTCTAACTAGCTTGGAAGAGGGAGCCTCAAGCAGGATATATACAATTTGCAGGCCATCCAGCCTAGGGGGGCGCAATTCCTCATGGAATCAAGTGAAATCAACTGATGGAGAGTTCATCAATGTAGAACAGAGGCTGAAATAAGCCTACTTGTCAACCGGGGGCCTGATTTGGCTGACACATCAACCCATACACTGACACATCGGCCCACAGAGCATCCAGATGAGCCAAAACATGTTGAGGAGAGAGGGAGGGCAAAATTTCCCATAAAGGATGCTCAAGATCAACTTTGGATCTGATTTGATCACCTCCTTCAGTCAAGGATTTGTCAGATCCAGTCAATATGCTTCAGATCTGACTAATTTCAATCAAATCGACTAAGAATCCACTGATTTATTGATTTTGGATTTGCTCCATTATTCATCAATTTATTAATTAAAATAATCAATAATTGATTTTTGGGGCTTTCTGACCTAAGTGATGGAAAATCACTCAAAACTAGGAAACAGTGGGTCCATGGATTTACATGGTGCTCTTAGCTTGAAAATGAGCACCTACATGACTGAAACCGATTATTTGTCCCACTTTTATTACAAAATCAATTTTTCCAATTAAACTATTAGAAAATAGCCTAAGTTTTGGAAAAATTAAAATTTAATAAAAAAACACTGAAAAAACTAAAAAATTGAAAAATTGCAAAACACCTAGGGGGACTTAGACATGTTCATATGACTCAAAAATGATGTCTAGCATGCTTATACATTGACACATAGACTCTAATAACCTCAATAGGCCTAAATGCCAAGCCGACCACCCCAACTTTGGAGGTATGGAGTGAAAAAATCAGAAATTATCAGTCGTTTGTTCAACAACCAATAATAACCAAGGGAAAAAACACCTTAGGCTGATCGGATTGACAAATGAAGTCTAAGAGACCGAGTCTTTTACAGACACTATCATGCTAGAACATTTATTACAATTTCCCCATGGGGTATGAACATGTGATATGATACAACAAGCACTTCCCAGAAGTACTTCCAAAGGTCTTTTTGAAGTCCGAACAAGTCAACCCTGTCCGGTTCACCAGGCTCACTTGATAGAAAACCACTAAGTACAACTTAGGTGGTAACATTCTGGCTCCAACTGTGGGATGTGTGCTCGATCTAGTCTTTAAGGCAAGGAGAGGATACGAGAACACCAGAATCTCTGGTTTATATACCCTGTAAAAACATCTCAACTTGACAAGAAAAGCCTCAGTAGCACAAGTTTTATAGAAAACCAAATGAACCATTAAGTTGATTTATTTACACAACATAAATGTAACTAACTAAAAGAAGCAAAGTTTTATTATAGCTAAGTAGAAATGCAGAAAGTAAATGCTCTTTTTCGAGGAGCTTATTTTCCTACTCTAAGCATGATATAAAAAGGGTTAAGTGTAATCAGAAATCCAATGTAACTACCTAAGCATTTTATTAACATAAAAAAAAAATTCCTTATCTTTGGTTACTAACCAAAGTAAGGATACCTTATTTAGAAAATGCAAACCTGCGTGATAATTCAGGATGGGCGGGATGGATGGGAGATCATAGGCATGAACAATGTCATAAAAATTCTTCCCAAACTTATATGTGCTCATGCAGGCTGCTTCTATCCATGACTAGATAGGACTGATATACCAATTAGAATGATGAGGTAGATTGACTACATCATCATACTGATCATCAGGGCTTATCAAATGATAACTTGTTGCACAAGCCCCAAGTAGCTCCAAATCATAAGGAACCTCTATCTGTGAAAAGGATGGCTGAGACTGATATTCTACTGACTGCATTACATCTGACTTTTCACAATACTGTTTCTCAATGTCTTCATTACTGATACCCTTGTGCGGCTCTACATGGTATGATTTTGAATGATCACATGAAAATTCTGAATGCTCCTCTTCCGTACTAAGGTTTTCCCAGACATCCAGATCCGTGCTTCCTTCTATCGATGTATCGTAGATTGGACTTCCACAAATTTTTGAATAGACACTCCCATTGTTGGACATATCATGGATGGGATTCTCCATAATATTTTCACAAGTTGGATTATCTATGAAATTCCAATAGTCATCACTCCCATCCATGTCATATGTGGGGGAATCTTCATCCATGGCATCATGCTCCTGCCTATCCATGTCTCCCTTATATTCATAACAATCTTCTTCAAATAGAATGTCACAAGGCAATAAACTTTCCAAACCTTCATCAACATGAGGAGAACAAGGTCTAGTGTCACCACACACTGTAGTGATCTTATCATAGGTTTCTTTATAGGCTTCTGTTATGATATCATGAAGAGGATCTTCACTATTATCTTCAATAAAGGAAATTTTTTGGACATATTCAATGGGATCACTTGGTATGTGTTACGGCGCCAAAAAGTGTTGCCGCCTTTCACACACCTGGGTCACGTGGAAGAAATATTCAAGCCACTCGGTGTGTCCTTGGGGGCAAGTCTCGAGTCAAGGCTGTCACCTTGTTCTTGACTCCTCCATTTAGGCTCAACTCTTAACGAAACCAAGGGGGGTAGACCCTATTATGTTACTAAGGATAATTACTTAATGTGGTGATGTTAAACTGAATGAGTTATTTAGGAGTTTACAATTTAACTATAGATAATCAAAGATGGCAAGATGTAAAAGATGAACACACGAAATCACAATACTGAGACACAATATATATAAAGCAAGAAATTAACCAGTGCCTTAGAATGGAGTCAAAAATAGAATCAATATGCTTGCATGTGCTTGGATTGAATGTTTTGCGATTGCCTCTTGGTATGTTTTAAGTTAAATGTGAAGTATGAGTTGATTAAATTAGGCTAAGGGGGGACTCCAGATATACCTGAGAGTACTTGGAGTATATCCAAAACTAAACCTTCACGGCTACCCACAAGGAATATGTGGGCTGAAATGGAGTCTCTGGGGCTATTGTTTGTAACGCACCCGTTAGGGTGTGACAGAGATCGACGCCCTGAGGTCACTTTTCAGAAGTTTCCACTTCCTTTGGGTATTTTTCCACCGTAGAGGTTTGATCTAGGTGTTGGATTTTCACCTGATGGTTTGTCAATTGGGGAGAGTGAGTCCTAATTATGCTACTCACCCAAGTGCTTTTGATACAGCTTGACTGATCGGACGAACCGCAGCCAGGTGCAGAGCATACACACTGGAGTCTTGTCGATTTTAGTAAGTTTTAAACTGGATGTTCTTGTTTAAGAGAAAAGCCTCCAAGAACCTCTTTCGATCCAAGTGGATCTCAATCGGGGAATCGAGGAGGGTTAATTTTATAGTTTCTAATAAACAAATGATAGAAAAAAGCAAACAGATACACAATTCTAGTTTCTTAATTAATCCTACCACGAATCTCTTTCCCCTTTCGGGTCAATCGAGAAATCGTGGGGTAAGTATTACGATTACCTTGAAATGTAAGATATGGAGTAATGAAATATATTATACTACCCTGCAGATTAGATCAATACTAGTTTGAAAAGAAATGAGCAAAACTAACAAAAAGGACACCGACGCAAATCCCCTCAGGGGGGATGGGGAATGGGCTCGAAAGAGCCTATTCCAAAAATGATTTTATTTATTATTGGTTACAAAATCGGTGAAATGAAACTATCAGAAACTTCTTGGTCCTTATACAAGCTGAAACCAAGATTTTACAACTTTGGAAAAAAATTGAGTTTTTAGTGAAAAGGGAGACCCCTGGGGGGATTTGAGCGCTCCTGAGGCCACTTCGGACAGCAGCTTCCTTTCTTTTCTGTCAGACCTGCTAAAAGATAGAGAGCATGTTAGAATAACAAATGCCCAAAATCACTTTAAGAGTACCTTTGGATCAACCTACCTTATCTCACAAAAAATGAAGTTAAAACTAGTTAAATAGGCAGAAAAGGAACCAAGGAAATCAAGCTTTCCTTGGGATCTTGGCTTGCTGTTTGTGCAGCCAACAAAAATTCACTGATATTGCAGAATATTAAATTTTATAACAGCGAAAGGAAATCTAATGCATGGGATCTACAAGTTTTCTTTAAATTTCATGCAAAAAGATGATTTCCCTACAGCTAGATCTGGGATGCTTATGAAACTTTTTTAAGTGCAAGATATAGGATATGAGCTATAAATATCAAATCTATGTATATTTTACTTTGATGAAACAGATCCAAATGAAATCATATCTATGAACTGAAAAAGTAACCGGGTAAAGTGTTGATTTTGAGGGAGGAAGAAGAGGAGAAAAGTGTTGGTTTCCTTGAAGATCCGCAGTAGAGCTTTCAGGTGGAATGTCGAGGGACTATGCCTTTGAAATTTTTTGAGGAGAATGAAGAAGCAAACTAGATCAGCATCCTCTCCAAAGTATGAACCTGCAACTCAGCTAAAATCAAAGAACTTGCCAAAAAACTTCTGAGTTCCAATTAGTACATACAAAGAGATTCAAGATAACATGCATATAAGCTTATAGGACATGTTAAATCTAGATCTCTAAACATGCATCCAAGGAGAGTGACAGTCAATAAAATTATTGAACAACACCTTTCCTATCAAGATTGTAATAAGCTAATTACCAATCTTAACC
>LPNX010963554.1:472419-537675 GCA_001517045.1 Pseudotsuga menziesii
ATGTCTATAGGCTCTGCAATCAATTCAGACATGATTCCTCCAGCAGAAATTTCATAGATTGTGATCCTTTCACAGCTTCTTAAAACCAGTCAGCTACATTAACCAGAACAGCCTCTATCATAATTGACAACTCGCTGAATTTCCTGAACAATGTCTTCTGCAATTTCTTGTATTATTAGGTCTTTAGGAAAAACCCTTCAGTCAGCTTCTTACCACCAAAAACTCATCAGCAAAGTATCACATAAACGGGAGGTTCACTTATAAAAATTCTTCTCTCAATCAATGACTGAACTCTACAGGAAAATGTTTTGAATTCAAGACTTCATGGCTGCTCTGTTCCTTCCAATGGTTTGTAATGGAGCCTAGTGATTATTTGAGAGCTGGAAATTCAATCTTATGCACCATTTTATCATTCTGAACAATCAATTTCTGCAAATCACTTAGAAACCATAAAAACCCAAATTTTTAGCTAAAGGGCTTTGCAGCGCTGTACATACCAAAATTCTTTAAATCCCGTGGCTTAAAGCTTCAGTTTGCAGTGGCAACGGTCTTTTCTCAAATACACAACTGCCTCCAGCTCACCTCTTCAACCGTAAATGAAAGAAACCAGGTGCCCTAATTTACCGAACGCTGTCTTTTCTCTATGGGAACACTACCCGGTTCTTCAGCGCCTTAGTTCTCCTCCACGAACTCGTATCCCCTACAATAATGCATATGGAATGAAGAATTTGACGGTTAAGCCAAGATTAGCTCGTCTTCTCAACTGCTCCCACTATTTTAGCAATGATGGATTTTGGCTCGTATGCGTGATTGAAATCTGTTAAAGACACGTCTAATCTGCAACCACACATGTTAAATCATACTGCAAAATACCATTAATCATTACTAGCTGACACCCATGACGAAAATTTGCCCAAAAATTTGAAAAATTGAGAAGCGCGATTTTCTTGTAGCGCTGTCTTCATTAATTTTCCTGTCAGCGCTACAAGAATCTTCCTGTGCCCTTTTATCGCACTTTTACAGCTTTTAACCAAACTGTCGGATGTTTAGAGGATTTTTGGGGTCATTAACAAGTGTATTTTTGCTCTCTAAACATATCACTGAATCAACATTGAAAATAGACCTTCTTTACCCTTTTCAAAAAAATCTAAGAGACTATAAAAAGACAATTAGAGTCTAAAGAAAAAATGCTCACAAACTATTAAAAACTAATAAATCATCAATAAACTCTTCAAAAAGACCAAAACTGAGAAGTAATCAAACCTATGATTGAAAGTGAAAAAACAAACCAAAATTGAAGAAAACAAACCAAAATGGAGAGAAAAAATTATTGACATAATAGGCACCACACCATATTGCCTCCAAATCTTTTCTTTATTTCAAATGAAGAATTACAGAGTTACAATAGCAGCAGCACCTCAATCCCAGTTCTAACTAGCTTGGAAGAGGAGGTTGTGCCTGGATATATACAAAATATAGGAGATCCAACCCAGGGGGGGCGCAAATCCCAAGGAGATAGACCAAATATGCTGATGGAGAGTCCATCAATGCATGATCTGTGTCTATCTAAGCCAGATCTGAGTCTCACTTAGTGCAACTGTCAATCGGGGGGCTGATCTGACTGACACCTCAACATGTTGACTGAAGCATCCACCAAAACTCATCCAGATGAGCCAAAACATGTTGAGGAGAGAGGGAGGGTGAAATTCCCCATAAAGGATGCTCAATATCAACTCTGGATCTGATTTGATCACCTCCTTCAATCAAGGATTTGTCAGATCCGGTCAATCTGCTTCAGATCTAACTGATTTCAATCAGTCGATTTGATTGAAATCAGTCAGATCTGAAGCAGATTGACTGGATCTGACAAATCCTTGACTGAAGGAGGTGATCAAATCAGATCCAGAGTTGGTCTTGAGCATCGTTTATGGGGAATTTTTCCCTCCCTCTCTCCTCAACACGTTTTGGCTCTCCTGGATGCTCTGTGGGCCGATGTGTCAGTGTAGGGGTTGATGTGTCAGCCAAATCAGGCCCCCGGTTGACAAGTAGGCTCAGTTCAGCCTCAGTTCTGCATTGATAAACTCTCCATCAGTTGATTTCACTTGATTCCATGAGGAATTGCAACCCCCCTGGGCTGGATGGCCTGCAAATTGTATATATCCTGCTTGAGGCTCCCTCTTCCAAGCTAGTTAGAGCTGCACTGAAGGGCTTGCCATTGTAATACAGTTGTAATCTTTGGATTGTTGAAATAAAGAAGCTTTGGAGGCTAAATGGTGTAATGCTCTCATATGTGTGTATTAAGCATTGTCTTAAGGCTATTGATGTTGCCGGCTTTTCTCTCAATTTCTGCATCTGAACCCTGTCTGGCTTGAACGATTCAGCTGAATCAATAGGAGTATAGTTGGGCAAGTAAGGTTACTTGTTTTTCTTATATCTCATAGAATATATGTTAGAAGATCTTGATTATACATGTTTAATAAGTTTATTTGCATGTAATTCTTATTTCTTTTTCATATATATATCTAGATCTCATGAGGTTTTGTGCAGAATTGTGTGTTTATCTTTCAGGTAGCAAGGATTGGACAAGTTGTGGATCTAGTTTGACTCCACTACGCATCCAAATTTTTGTGAATACATTGTCCCTCTACATTCCACTAACAAGTTTCCTCTGCGGATCTACTTCAACAACAAGCACCTTTCTTCCCCTTTCTCTCCTTTAAAATCTAAAACTTTCCTCAAATTGGTTACTTTAAAGGTTTCTTATTACTCTGATCTATCTCACTAAGAAAAACACACATAGATCTAATTAGTAATATCTCTCCCAAAGTCTAGATCTTAGTTTTGTTTTGCACCTAAAGTTCAATTTCAAGAAATCTAGCTAAAAGTACCTTATTTTCGCAAGCAATTTAGTGAAAATTCATAGATTTCTATTAAGGTAGTTTCATTTGTTGTTTGATAAGTTTAATATTCTGCAATATCAGTGAATTTTGTTGGCTGCACAAACAGCAAGCCAAGATCCCAAGGAAAGCTTGCTTTCCTTGGTTTCTTTCCTGCCTGTTTAGCTAGTTTCAATTTCATTTTTTGTGAGATAAGGTAGGCTGATCCAAAGGTACTCTTAAAGTGCTTTTGGGCATTTGTTATTCTAACATGCTCACTTTCTTTTAGCAGGTCTGACAGAAAATAAAGGAATCTGCTGTCCGAAGTGGCTTTTGGAGCGCTCAAATCCCCCGAGGGGTCTCCCTTTTTTTCACAAAATTCTTAAATTTTTTGTAAAATTGTAAAAACTTGGTTTCAGCCCGTATAAGGACCAAGAAAGTTCTGATTTATCAGTTCTTTGATATTGTAACTACTGTAGTAAAATCATTTTTGGAATAGGCTATTTCGAGCCCATTCCCCATCCCCCTTGGGGGGATTCGCGTCGGTGCCCTTTTCGTCGTTTTTTGCTTATTTCATTTTTAATAGAATTGATCTGATTTGTAGGGTAGTATACTTGATCTTGTTATTAATTCCATACTCCATATCTCACATTTCAAAGTAATCGTAATACTTACCCCACGATTTCCCGATTGACCCGAAAGGGGAAAGAGATTCGTGGTAGGATTAATTAAGAAATCTGAATTGTGTATCTTTTTGCTTTCTTCTATATTTTGTTTATAGGAAACTATAAAATTTACCCCTCCTCAATTCCCTGATTGAGATCCACTTGGATCGAAAGAGGTTCTTGGAGGATTTTCTTTTAAATAAGAACATTCAGTTTAAAACTTACTAAAATCGACAAGACTCCAGTGCGTATGCTCTACATTTGGCTGCGGTTTGTCCAATTAGTCAAGCTGTATCAAAGGCACTTGAGTGACTAGTGTAATTAGGACTCACTCTCCCCAACTTACAAACCATCAGGTGAAAATCCAACACCTAGATCAAACCTTTACGGTGGCAAAATACCCAAAGGAAGCGGGAACTTCTGAAAAGCGACCTCGGGGCATCGATCTCTGTCACACCCTAACGGGTGCATTACAAAAAATAGCCCCAGAGACTCCATTTCAGCCCACATATTCCTTGCGTGTAGCCGTGAAGGTTTTGTTTTGGACATACTCCAAGTACTCTCGAGTATATCTGGAGTGCCCCCTTAGCGTAATTTAATCAATTCATACTTCAATTTTAACTTAAAACATACCAAGATGCAATCGTAGAACATTCACTCCAAGCACATGGAAGCACATTGATCTTATTGACTTGACTCCATTCTAAGGCACTGGTCATTTTTGCTTTATATATATATATATATATATTGTGTATCAGCTGTGTGCTTTCGTGTGTTTATCTTCGTATCTTGTCATCTTTGATTAGCTATAAGTTAAATTGCAAAATCCTAAACAGATCATTCAATTTAACATCACAACACTAAGTAATTATCCTTAGTAACTTAAAAGGGTCTACCCCCCTTGGCTTCATTAGGAGTTGAGCCTAAACAGAGGAGTCAAGAACAAGGTGACAGCCTTGAATCGAGACTTGCCCCCAAGGACACACCGAGTGGCTTGAATATTTCTGCCACGTGACCTAGGTGTGTGAAAAGGTGGCAACACCTTTTGGCCCCATTTCATCACTGCAGCCAGAGCAAGTACTAATCTGATGGAAGTGTATCTGGCTACAAGTGCAAAATTTTCTTCATAATCTATTCCTTATTTCTGGGAGAAGCCATGAGCTACAAATCTTGCTTTATATTTCTCTATGCTACCATCTGTAGCATGCTTGATCTTGTAGATCCATTTGGAAGTTACAATAGACTTCCCTTCTAGTCTTGGGACAATATCCCATACATCATTCTTCATGATCGATTGATAGTCTTCGATCATAGCATCCTTCTATTCTTTCCTTTCTGTTGCTTCTTCATAGTTGGAAGGTTCTTTATTAATGAACTCACATAATAAGGCTACATAACCAGAGCAGGACCTGGTTCTTTTCCTTTCTCTATGATTTTCTTCGCTAGAAATTGTCCCATGAATAAGAGTGGATCCAAGAATAAGAAGAACTCCAAAAGAAGACATCATGCTCACACTGTTGAGGATGATGATCATCCCAGGAAGAAAGTAAAACAAGAAAGTGAAGACTCTTCAAGTGATGAAGAATATGTTCTGATCTCCACTCTCACGAGAACTGTCACACATGGAAGCAAATATTGGCTTATTGATAGTGGGACTTCCAAACACATGACGGGATTCAAGGAATATTTTGAGAAACTATTCGAACGCAATTCACCCCATAAGGTGAAACTTGGGGATGACTACCAATATCCCATAAAAGGTAGTGGTGAATCCTCCTACAAGCTAGACTCTGGAAAGTCTATGAAAATGAAGGATGTCTTGTTTGTACCAGGACTAAAGAAGAATCTTCTCTCCATATTGGCACTAGATGCAAAAGGCATGAGGGTTGCATTTCTAGATGGACAATTCCTCATGTGGCCAAGAGGAAAGACTATTGACGATGCAATAGTAATTGGAGAACAAGAAGGAGGATTATACAAATTGAAGGGCCATCCTAAACAAGCTTTGGTCCATGACATAGTAGAGCCAAATGAACTTTGGCATAGAAGGCTTGCACATGTGCACTACAGAGCACTACCACTTGCAAGCAAAGTTGTTGAAGGTCTTCCATAAATTCAAGCAAAACATGAAGGAGTCTGCAAAGGATGTGCGAAAGGAAAGAAAACAAAGAAGACATTTCCAAGTAGCAAAAGAAATCTTGGAAATCATTCACTCCAATGTATGCGGTCCAATGTCATCCAGTTCTTTAAGCAGGTATGTATACTATGTTTCTTTTATTGATGTTTTTTCTAGGAATACATGGATATACTTTATGAAGAACAAAGATGAAGTATTCAGCAAGTTCAAGGAATTCAAAGCCTTAATTGAGAACCACACAGAAAAGAAGATCAAGACCTTTCGATCAGATACTGGCAGAGAATTCACATCAAATGAATTCAAAGAGTTATGCAAAGATTCAAGGATTAAGAGGGAGTTATACACTCCATATAATCCACAACAGAATGGGGTTGCAGAAAGGAAGAATAGAACTATCATGGGAGCTGCAAGAGCAATGCTTCATGATCAAGATCTTTCCATGCATCTATGGGAAAAAGCTGCCAGTAAAACGGTGTATGTACAGAACCATACTCCACACAGAGTACTCGAGAGCAAGACACCTAAAGAAGTCTTTTTCAGCAAGAAACCAGAAGTCAGCCATCTCAGAATATTCGGTTGTCTAGTGTACATACACATTTTGAAAGAAAAGAGGACAAAGTTAGATCCTTCAGGAAATAAGGGTATATTTGTGGGATACTCTGAAAGCTTGAAGGATTATAGAATATACTTCCCAAGATTCAAGAAGATCGACATCAGCCGGGATGTAACATTTGACGAAGACTCAACTTACAACAAATCCAGAAAGAGACCTACTGAAGAACATGAAGAAACAGAAGCACCCAAAATTCATGACACAACCATGAACGAAGAAACTCAAGAAGAAGATCAAGAATTTGAAGAACCTCAAGAACCTGTATATCCACCTCAGGAAAAGAATCCTCACAAGAGGAAACCTACTTGGGTATGAGAAGTTATCCAAGGTGCGGAAAGATATGGGGCTCTAGAAGAGAATCACTGAGAAAGAAAGAGGACCAGGTCCTGCTCCGGGTATGTATCTTTATTATGTGACTTTATCAATAAAGAACCTTCCAACTATGATGAAGCTGCAGAAAGGAAAGAATGAAAGGATGCTATGACTGAAGAGTATCAATCGATCATGAAGAATGATGTTTGGGATGTTGTCCCAAGACCAGAAGGGAAGTCTGTTGTAACTTCCAAATGGATATACAAGATCAAGCATCCTGCAGATGGCATCATAGAGAAATATAAATCAAGATTCGTGGCTCGTGGTTCTCACAGAAAGAAGGAATAGATTATGAAGAAACCTTTGCACCTGTAGCCAGATACACTTCCATCAGATAAGTACTTGCTCTTGCTGCAGTGATGAAATGGAAGATACACCAAATGGATGTCAAGACTGCTTTCTTGAATGGTGTAGTGGAAGAGGAAGTGTATGTAGAGCAGCCATATGGTTTTGAGACAGGGAGTCTCATGTGTGTAGATTGAAGAAAGCCTTGTACGGTTTGAAATAGGCACCCAGGACATGGTATGGTAGAATTGATGGCTTTCTATCTAGTTTGGGCTTTACCAAAAGTAAATCAGATTCCAACCTTTACTACAAGGTTGAAGATGGTAACCTAATGATACTCCTACTGTATGTAGATGATTTGTTTGTAATAGGTATGGATGGGTTGATTGCTGATACGAAGAGGAAGCTTTCTACCAGGTTCGAAATGAAGGACTTGGGTATGATGCACTATTTTCTAGGCATGGAGGTGTGGCAGAATGTGGATGGAATCTCCCTTGAACAAGGGAAGTATGCAGTATAGATCTTGAAGAGGTTCGGGATGATGGACTGCAAGGCCATGACCACACCTATGGCATCAAACTTGAAGCTATTGAGTGATGCTTCATCAGAACCGGTTGATGCTACGATGTATCATCAGATGATTGGGTGCTTGATGTACTTGATGAACACAAGACCAGATATTTGTTTTGATGTGAACACCTTGAGCCAGTTCCTGACATATCCCATACATTTTCACTTGATTGTTGCAAAGCATATTCTGAGGTACCTAAGGGGTACAGTTGACTATGGGCTCAAGTATGAGGCGAATCAAAAGATTAACCTGGAGGGTTATGTTGATTCAGATTGGGAAAGCAGTGCCATCGATAGGAAGAGCACTTCAGGGTGTTGCTTCAGTATGGGATCAAGTGTGATCTCTTGGTTTAGCAAGAAGCAATCTTGTGTGGCACTAAGTACAGTTGAATCAGAGTATGTTGCAGCTTGTTCAGCTAGTTGTGAGGCAGTATGGCTAAGGAAGTTGTTGTCTAATTTATTTGATCTCCAGTTGGATGCTATTTGTATACATTGCGACAACCAGAGTTGTGTGAAGTTGTCGGAGAACCCGGTGTTCCATGACAAGTCAAAGCATATCGAGATCAAGTATCACTATATCGGGGATATGGTACAGAAGGGAGCAGTGAAGCTCCAGTATGTTGCAACAAATGAACAGATAGCTGATGTGTTGACAAAGCCATTAACCAAAGTGAAGTTTGAGTACTTCAGGAAGAAGCTTGGTGTTCTCCAGATCGAGGTTCCCTCCAAAGGGAAATGATGAGTCTGTGAGCCATTCTGACATGATGAGAGGATTGGTTCCTTCCATGGTCAGATGTAAGGGCTGAGCCATTCTATGATGATGAGAGGATTGGTTCTTCGCATGTCAGATATGAGTGTTGATCCATTCTGATGTAACTGTAGGATTGGTTCCTAAATGATCAGATATAAGCGTTGAATGCCATTCTTGGAATGGAGGCACCTAGTCAGTTACCAGGAAAGCTCAGTCTGGGACCAAGGGCCATTCTGATGTGACTGTAGGATTATTTCCTACATGATCAGATGTGAGTGCAAAGCCATTTTGAGGCAATTGTAGGATTGGTTCCTATAATGATCATATGTAAGTGCAGAGCCCTTTCGGCATGGAGGATCGGTTACTCGCATGGTCGAATGTAAATGATGGGCCTTTCTGACATTGGTTGTCAGTTGTGAATGCTGGGCCTTTCTGACAGGGTTGTGGGATGTGTTCCCACATGGTCAGATGTGAGTGTTGGGCGTGCCAATCTAATATTATTATAGGATTGGTTCCTACATGATCAGATATAAGTGTTGGGTGGGCCATTCTAACTTAGGGTCATATATAAGTGCTAGAAAATACCTACATGGAGGCTAGACCTACAACCAGCATGAAAAATGGTTGGCTCTATAGAACTTCCTATGATGAGAAGAATCAAGAGATAGCACCCGTGATGATGATCCAGCAGAGATGTTCCAGAACCAAAAATGATCCAAATCGAGTGATGATCCAGATCCAGATGAAGATGACTTGAAGATGAAGATGACTTGAAGATGACAAGGACTCGATGATGATCCAGATGATACAGAGAAGAAGACTTGTGCTGATAAATTGTGTCGAGAGAATACCTTCCTAGTTAAGAGGGAGTGTTGATGTAATTGTAACTTCAGAATGTATTTACTTGTATTTCTTATGTATTATACCCCGATGTTTATTCTGGGAAGTGTTTGTAATGTAATTGATTCATGTCATGCCCCGATGTTCCGATCGGGAGTTTCTATAATGTAAACAAGTCATGTCAAGTCAATGGGGGTAACCCTCCTATTGTTCAAGGGTCAAAGTCCCCGCGATTTCGGGGCCCTAGGGTTGTTAGACTCACCTAGTGAAATCGACCCTAGTGAGTCATTGTCAAGTCAGGAATTAGTATAAATAGAGAGCGAGTCTCTCTATTTATCACACACTCACTCACACTCAATTGTAACACATACTGAGGGAGAAGAAGTTGTTGGGGCTAGAAAGAAAGAGGCTACTGCTATCGGGAAATCATCTAACTTTTTTGGGGTTTTACTTTTGGTGTTGATTTTATCTTTGAGGAAGTTGCGGGGTTTTCTCCATTTATGGTTTCCCCGAGGAAAAACACTGTGTTCATTGCCTCTTGTGTTTGATTGTTGTGCTTGTTATTCTCTTAGTTAAAGATCCTAATATAATGCTAGCTTAATGTTAAAATCTAACATCTTATCTTGATTGTGCAGTTCATGGGAGAAAGTTCCAACTGAATCCATGACAACCAAATCTTTATGACTCAATCCCAATGTACAATGTAGATACTCAAGGTGCAACCATCTCTTTCTATTTTAATACCTTAAGAGGTGATATTTATATTATCTCATTAGCTTACAATATTTAAGTCGTGGCTCTTACACCACAACCACTTCATAAATAATTATCCATTTAAATGTTGTCTTATATATGGGGACACGTGTTTTAGTTTATAATACTAGAGAGATAAACATTGGGAACCAATTTGAGAATTATGTGTATATGAATTATTTAGTGGCATGCTTATTAGGTTAGCCATAAATGGAATTGAAGTGTATCTCCTACGAAAGCCATTGAAATGTTTTTCTCTTTCGTAGATTGAAGAGTGATTCATCGTTGAATTTATTCCCTAGGGTTGCATTTATTTATGGGTGTTAATATTGGGTGGCATGGCTATGATACAAATAATTTCTATTATTTTTATTAGTCTTTTTTAAGGAAATAAGGACTCTAAAAATTGCTACACTTGAATTTGATTATTGGTGGCCTTTTTCCATTGCATTTTATTCTATGTCTTTTTAGGAAATTGCCTTCAAATTAATTAATACATTGGAGGCCTTAGTTGGCCTCATATCAAGGTCATGATAATTTTACTAATATTGTATTTGGTATTTGTGGATTTGGTTTGACAATGTCTACACTCTTAAGATTTAAACAATCATAACTAAATAATACACAAGAGAACACAATTGTACATAGAAACACATTTAAGATAAATACACAATGTTTACGTGGAAAACCCAAAGCTGAGAAAAAACACCATAATAGATCTATGATCTCTCTTGACCTAAACCGGCTAAGCCAAGCCAAGCGAGCTAGACACCACTCACCTCTAGGCCACTTTAGAATGGAGCCTCTCCAAGCCTTCTAAAGACTTCCTATTAATCTGTCATGGTAATCTAGGGACTAAAACACAGTCTCATAAGAGATTTTAGACAATTAAGCATGAAAATGGCATAATGGTGCTACAATAGGAGTAGCGGCTCTGTATAATAAATAATGAATGATTAATACAATACAATGGTCATGCAAGGTGCATGAATTCCAAGCCAAGTCGAATTCTCAAGGAGGTCATTCAAATTTAATGAATGGGTGTAGCTTAATTGAATGTCAGCCACAGTAAACACACCTAGTTAACCCACTGATCAAGCTATGATTGACTCAACTAAGTCCTAACTGTATCAAAGTGCAATGGATGACTGATTCTAACTGAAAGTAGCTCAAACACATGTCACTACATGCCAATAAACAAGTGGTGGCGCATCATTAACTCCAATGAACCCCGACGAGGTTAACTGAAGTCAAACTAGTCATCAGAAGTGGTTGGACGTGCCCTAGTTATCTATAGTTCATAAATAATAATAAAAATAATCAATAAATGAATGGAGGCACCTTCACAAGTCAGCTTTATTGATTGTAACAATTAGTTAGCAATTAGGTGCATTTATGACACTCAGATCACCCCGAAATGGCTCCTAGATTAAAGGAGGAAGCCCAGTTAGCCTCCCTAATTGGAGGAAGCCCAGTTAACCTCCTTGATTGAAGGTGAAGGATTAGTTGGCCTCCTTGATTGAAGGTAGGCGTGGGTGTGCTCATGCTGATGTCATAGAGTGCTCATTTGATGCCGATTAAGTCAATTAAACTTAGGATAGTGGTTTAACAAGGCCAAATTGACCAAATTAAGTGTGCATGTTGGGTAAATGACTCCAATAGCCCCGCTTAAGCTATACTCAGGAGGAGTAAAAATGAAATGCATGAAATTCTAGGGCCCCGACAACAAAGTTCATAGGTCACCCTGTACAATAATGTAACTCAAACAATGCTCAAAAATAAATCTAAGTGAGGAAAGAGGGAAAACCTAGTGGGAAAACCCCCCCTCAAGTTGAACACTGAAAGTAGTTTGATCACCCTCATGAACTCAAACCCAAGTGAACTTCTTTTCTGAAAATCTCTTGGTGAATATTTCTGCAATATGTTCCTCAGTAGGGTAGTATTGCAGAATGATGGTCCCGTCATGCACCAATTCTTTGATATAGTGCACGTGTATCTCTACATGCTTAGTCCTCTGCCTGGTAACTGGATTTATGGATATCTTAATAGCACTTTGATTGTCACAAAAGAGGATAGTGGAAAAATTACTACCAATATCAAACTCTGAAAGAATGCCTTGCAACCAAACAGCTTGGATGCAAGCATTCATCACTCCTCGATACTTGGCCTCTGCTGAAGACAATGCTATGGCAGCCTGCTTTTTGCTAGAACAAAAAATGGGGCCACCACCAAACATGAATACATATCCACAAGTAGACTTCCGATCAATAGAATCACATGCCCAATCATAATCTGTGTAACTAACCAGCTCTAGCTCGGAGTCTGCATCATAGTGAATGTCATAGGTCCTGGTTCCTTGAATATACTGGAGGATCCTCTCGGCTTCCTTTCAATGAATATCATGAGGATGTTGCATGTATCTTGACACAAAATTCATGACATAACATATATCAGGCCAAGAATGAGTCAAGTAAAGCAAGCTACCAATCAGTTATCGATAAATGGTGTAGTCCATGGGAGGTGTGCTTTTTCCTTCTTCAAGGCTGATCCCTAAAAGGAAAAGGAATGGAGAAGTATTAAATTCAACCATGTTAAACTTAAATAATAGGTATGATATGTATTTATACTGAGTAACCATTATTTCATCAATATTTTGCTCAATTTTGAGCCCTGGAAACTGCTTCAAGAGCCCCAAATCGCTCATTTCAAATGCATTATGGAGGGCAGTTTTTACGACTGAAATAGAAGCAACTGTGCTACCTGTAATTAGTAAGTCATAAACATATAAAACAATAATAAACAAATTACCAACAGACTGTTGTAGATACACGTTTGGATCTGATTTACACCTTTGGAAGTTTGTGAGAGAAGGAAGGCATCCATCTTGGAATATCACTCTCTTGGGGCCTGTTTTAACCCGTATAGTGACTTCTTTAGTTTGCAAACCAAATATGAATCAGAAATGTATCCCTCAGGCTGATTCATGTATATCTCCTCATGAATATATCCATGTATAAAGGTAGACTTAACATCCATATGATGCACTTCCCAGTGCTTAGATGCAGAAATTGCCAAAACTAGGCGAATGGAGTCCATTTTTGTAATTGGTGCAAAAGTCTCATGGTATTCCACACCTTGGACCTAGGAGAAACCTTTTGCTACTAGAATTGCATTATAGTTGTAGGTTTTTCCAATTCATCAGCAACCTTAGTCTGAAACATCCACTTGCATTGAACCAACTTCCTCCCTGGAGGAAGAGAAACTAGCTCCCAAGTAGTGTTTTTATGAAGAGAATTCATCTCTTCGTCCATGGCAGCTTGCCATATCGAATCCTTCTGAGCATGGTAGTAAGAATTAGTATTTGAACTTATCATTAAATAACAATATTCTTATAGAAAATAATCAGGACAAGAGAGCGCAATACCTACTCTTTGGAAATCAGACCTGGTTCTTCTTGGATCATCCACATTTCCAATGTTTTCACCTGCGGAGGAGAGTGTCTGTCTGGCCCAAGTTGGGAGATGATTTTGTACTTTAGGTTCTGATTCAGCATATTATTTTTACTATTCACTAATATCATAAATCATAAGATCCAAATCAGGGTCATCACCCCCAATTCCAACATCCAAATATTCAGTAGAGTAGGAAGGAAATTCAGCAGTTTTCTCCTTCACTAGTTCTACCTCCTGAAGAGGCTCATCGAAAATGACACTCCTTTCAATGATGACTTGTTTTTTTTTATATCCAACAACTTGAAACCTTTAGATTCATCAATATATTGAATAAACAAGCATTCAATGCTTTGCGGTTTCAAATCCCTCCTTTTATCATGTGGAATTCGGGCCCATGCAGTGGACCCAAACACCCTGAGATTCGACACATACGGCTTGTGTCTGAAGTAGGATTCGAAAGGGGTATCCCCTTTCATGGATGAGTGTGGCACTCTATTCTGAATATATGTTGTAGCATTCATGGCTTCAACCCACAAATTTGGAACCAACTTCTTTGCTTCTAGCATGCAAGTGGTCATCTCCTTGAGAGACTAATTCTTTCTGTCTGCTACACCATTCTAGTGGGGAGTGTAGGGGATTGAATGTTGGATCTGAATACCAATTTGGGAACATATATGAAGAAACTAATTATTTATATATTCCCCACCATTATCAGATCTCAAAATATTGATCTTTTTTCCAAATGCATTCTCAATCAATGCCTTCAAATCAGTGAATTTTTCCAAGACTTTTGACTTCTTTTTGATAAAAAAAGATCCATGTGTATCTGGAAAAGTCATCAATGAAAGTGAGAATGTACCTTGATGCATTCATGCATGTGGTAGGCATGGGTTCGCTGATATCACAATGTATCAGCCCCAAGATGCATGATGCTCTGTTTTCCTTCCCCCGATCAAACTTATGCTCAAGGTGCTTTCCAACAACACAACCCCTGCAAATTCCAGTGGTAGCTTTGATGATTGGGAGGCCTTCAACCATGGAATTCTTCTGTAATTGCTGTAGGTACTTCAATTTCAGGTGGCCGAACCTCTCATGCCACAGTCTACTAACCTCATTTCCATGAGTCAGCAATGCGGTGGGCTTCGCATCTGCCACAAAATGGGAGAACTCGTAGGCTTTTGCATGATGGTTTGCAAGGCCTTTTGCTACAAGTTTTTTGGATGCAAGTTCTGTGATCTCTACATCATCTGGAATAAAGGAGACTCTCTTGGGCACTCTCTTATGTGACATTTGATAAACAATTAGGAGGTTTGATGCAAGAGATGGTGCATACATAACATTGGAAAAATAACCATGCTCAAGATTTACAGTACCTTGTCCTTCGGATATGATTGTGGAGTCATCTCCCATGTGGATGGGAATGGTTTTTCCTATCTCCAAAGATGAGGAGTCTCTATCAGCCATCATGTGATTCGAAGCTTTAGAATCTATCAAAAGAGGATTGGACTTCGAAGTGCTTTCCATGAGAGCATGACCTCTTTCATGCTATCGTTCTCAATCTTGTTGATCTCTCCTCCGAAATATTTTCGGAATATTGATGTGATTTTTCTCAGGAAGAGAATTAGCTTCATCAATTTTCTTTTTCATGCAATCATGTTCAGGGTGGAAGCCCTTCGCTCAATACGAACATTTGACTTTTTCTTTTCCATGATGCCCTTTGTTTTTGTTCTTATTCGAGCCGAAAGGCTCTTCATGCTGATGGTTTTCAACTTAAGGCTTAGGAGCTTCAAATTTGGTTTTTGGATTATTCTGTTGCTTTCCTTTACCCTTCAGATCTGTGGGCTCTGAAGCATAGAGGGCTTGATCACAGGAGGATCTGATGATCCCCATCTAGACAAGCTTATCATGTTCACTTGTTAGGGACTCAATGAAGGCATTGAGTGAAGGCATCTTCCATCCAGGGGTTGTGAGATTCCCTGCATGGAATGTAGAGACAAACACCGAATAATCAGCTCCAATTTTGGAGAGAATGGAGAGGATGAGCAGATCATCCTCCTTCTCCACCTTACACTGCTTCAACAGTATGACAATGTTCTTGAACTTTGTGAAAAAATCATTTAAGGTCTCGAAATTGGAAGGTTGGAGAGACATCAACTCGTTTTCAAGTTGATAAACTCTCAAATAATCCTCTTTTCCATACAGGGTGTCCAATTTGTCCCAAATTTCCTTTGGAGTCTTCAATCCTAAGAGGTGGAAAATAAGGTCCTTGGAAATAGAGAGGCACAAGAAACCGAATGCTTCATATTTCTTGTTCAAGAATCTAGCTTTGTCTATCACAAAAGTAGGCTCTTCTTCAGTGTCCATAGTGACCCGATAGAGTCCTCTTCCATGTAGTTGGATCTCCATATCTCCTTTCCATGAATGGAAATTGAACAGAGTCAAGATTTCGACAGAAGAAGCCATCTCAAACTGTTGTAGCGAATGCTTTTCACCTGTTAAAACCTGCAAATCACAACAAAAGGGGCACCGTAAGATCGAATAGCCTGCACATTTTAGGATTTCATCAAACCCAACATAGTTGATCAAGCAAGCTTGGTCAACAATTCCTTAACTTGGGGTATTAAGTGGTAATCCTTTGCTTCTGGTGCAGTGCTAGATATTTGAGCTTTTTGCTCAATTTTTCATGTAAGATCTGTCAAAAACCATGTTTTTGAGAGATATGAGCTTCATCCTACCATGAGCTTTGATACCATATTAATATGTCATAGTAATCTAGGGACTAAAACACAGTCTCATAAGAGATTTCAGACAATTAAGCATGAAAATGACATAATGATGTTGCAATAGGAGTAGCAGCTCTGTATAATCAATAAAGAATGAGTAATACAATACAATGGTCATGCAAGGGGCATGAATTCCAAGAGAATTCTAATACTTAAGGAGGTCATTCAAATTGAATGAATGGGTGTAGCTTAACTAAATGTCAGCCACAGTAAACACACCTAGTTAACCCACTGATCGAGCCGTGATTGACTCAACTGAGTCCTAATTGTATCGAAGTGCAATGGATGACTGAGTCTAACTGAAAGTAGCTTAGACACATGTCACTGCATGCCAATCAACAAGTGGCAGCACATCATTAACTCCAATGAACCCCGACGAGGTTAACTGAAGTCAAACTGGTCATCAGAAATGGTTGGAGGCGCCCTAGTTGTCTCAAATTCATAAATAATAATAAAAATAATCAATAAATGAATGGAGGCGCCTTCACAACTCATCTTAACTAATTGTAACAATCAGTTAGCAATTAGGTGCATTTATGACACTCAGATCACCCAAAAAATGGCTCCCCGGTTGAAGGAGGAATCCCAGTTAAACTCCCTGGTTGAAGGAGGAAGCCCAGTTACCCTCCTTGATTGAAGGTAGGCGTGGGTGTGCTCATGTTGATGTCATAGAGGGCTCATCTGATGCTAATAAGTTAATTAAACTTAGGATAGTGGTTTAACAATGCCAAATTGACCAAATTAAGTGTGCATGTTGGGTAAATGACTCCAACACTTCCTTACATGCAATACCAAGGGCCACCAAATACCATGGGCCCAAAACATGTGTTATACCTAAACCACCTTTGACTCATTCCTGAGTCAAAATTAACCCTAAGAATCCCCCTTTTAAACTTGACTTGGAGTAATCACCAACCCCCCTCAAAGGTTTACCGAGGAATCTCACATACACCCTCCCATCACCTAGGTCTATCTCCTAACTTTATCAATGAGTTAACAGGAGTATGCATGCCTTACCAAGTCTTACATCCATATGCCCATTTACATGCAAATTACTCCATTAATTGCTTTATGGTGACTATTAATTACATGCAAATTGCTCCATTAATTGCTCCATTTTTTTCTTCATGTCTTCATGGTGACTATACCATGACCATCCATTGCTTTATCATCTCGCTTTCCCATGCTCGTCTTCTTGCTTTTTTTATGCCACACTCCTTTTATACTTGCATCCAACCTTGTCATTGATGTCCATATAAAAAGAATCCATCTACTAGATTACATGGGTCCTCAACGTTAGAAATTCTTTTCAGATACATGGTTCATCAATCTTGTTTCAAAAACTCAGATTAAACCATCTCACATTCCTCCCACAATCGAAGACTCAACCTCTCTAATCCACATCAAGCTAGGATACAAGTACATCTTCCACCGAACCTATCTAGTGGTTCATTAAATCCACTCATTTTTAATTAAAATTGTATAGTCAATTTCCATGAGGTATTGAATTTCTATGGGTTGGGTGGCTTATTATTTTGTCTATCCATTTGCAGAGCAATTGCTCGAACAAGACGTTGAATATATTTTCTTATCTCAAAAGTATTATGTCTATCCATTTGCAAAATAATTGCACAAGGATAAGAGAAACTCACAAGTATCATACAAGTTTTGATTAATTTTTTCTCAGACATAAAACTTCAGAGACATAATTTGTTCAACCTCTTAGATACACCTTATATTCCATCCATGTTGTTCCTCAACATAGGAACAAGATTTAAGGGTTCAACATCTTTAAAACGTGTATCCTCTATCTTATGCTTGAAATATCTATCTTCTCTATCCACTCTTGCATTGTATCCTCAAATATCAACTTGAGAAATAGTTAAATTCAAGTCACCTCCAATGATCACCTTTTTTTCTTTAGTATATTGGAGATTAAAAAAGGAATTCCAAAAGTTTGTATGTCCACTGGAATAAATGCCAACACCTGCTATTCTGAAGACTTGAGGCACAACCATAATTACATAATCCACTCAATCATTACATAGTCAATACATAAGGGCTCAACAATAGCACCATGTCACTTACAAGAATTGAACCTCGGTTGGGAGGGTAATAATCATTCCTCCCAACCACCCAAGCTACATCCAATGGACAAAACGTTTGTATGTCCTTGCAAGGACCATAACAATTAATAATAAAGAGAGCTTGGCCCAAATACTGGAAGATGAACTTGGTCCAAATTCTTGAACTAATGTCAACATAATTAATTAGAGTGATAGATTTCCTTTAGCATGTCATAACACCTCTAGAGTTTCCTATTGCATAATTACATAAATAACCAAAGGATTCAACAAATTACCCAATTCACTAATTAAAATGTGTCCCTCTCGCATAGTTTCTTGAAGCATTAGAACATCTAGAGTATTGATTCTAGTCAATCAAACTAGTGAAAGTCTTTTTAAGGGACTTTCTAGACCATTGATATCCGTATAAAGTAAGATCATTTTTTAACCAAGGGGTTTTGTCCTACTTTAAGGACCCCTTTAAGATATTTTTGTTTACCTTGTTTGATTTTGTTTAGAGCTCTATCTTGATCATGTTTCAAAATCTACTCTTACCCACCGATCCTAGCCCTTAGTCAACGATTTGATATTGTCCTAATGCCCCCAAAGACATTTTTCCCACATATTTTGAAGCTCATTTTCAATGCATTAAGTTTTATATGCTCAGAGATAGTGTATTCGACTCTTACTTATTTTCCTTGATGGTGGACAAATGATCTTCTTGTATTGTAAAAGAGATACTAGATGAGGATTTTGAGATTATATTTTCCTTCTCTCCCTGTGGATCATGAATTCACTGACAATGGATATGTGCAAAGACCTTATGGTTTAGATTTTTTATCCCATCCTTGGAGCCCCCTCAACTCATATTGCATTGGCATATCCAATTGCACCTCACTGAATTTACATTGAAAGTAAAATAAGAACATTGATTCATTTCCCTTAGGGGAGGAAGAATACACTTAGCTAGATTTAACATTTCCCATTATCTTGTGCCTATTCCTTGATATCCTCATTCAATTCTTTATTCACATAAGACTAAGGGAGACTCCTATGACATGTACTAACCCATCACCTTTATAAATTTTGAATACTAATACATCTTGATCTGCTTATATTCCCATATATAAGGATGGCACATACTTAATTAAATTGTTGGATTGCTAATTCCCTTCTCTAAAATTTCCACCAGATATCCCTCCATCTTGAAATGTCTCATTTTTGTTCCATACCCTTCTAAACATTTTTGGGCATCATCAACCACATGTCTATACAATTGGCATTGGACATAGTGAAATGGGATTTTGTTGTAGTCCAAAAGCTGAGAAAAAATCATCTCCCGCCATAATCTCCAAATAATTTGACAAACCCTTGACCATATCAACCTTGAACAAATATCAAGCAACTATCCAATAAGGGTTAGTCAAGGAGCAATCCACCTCCATAACTCTTCATGTAGAATCCCCCAAAATACTATTTGTATTCTCCGATTAGAACTCAATAGGAAACATTGTCAGTTTGACCTAGTTGGATTTTTTGGAGGATTTATATCTAGGTTCAAAGGAGAAGGCTAAGGATTGGAGAAAAGTATGCCATATCCCAAAACTACTGGTCCTTTAAAATATTTGATACAACTTCTTCATTATTTAAGATAAACCCAATCCATTCCCTAGCAAGATGTGAAAAATGGGTCAATATATTAATATGGGGAGGGGGCATTCTTTGCATGGGATCACTTAAGCTCCTATTGTTGAATCTTCTTCTCAGAAATTTCCCATTCAAGGCCTTATCCAAATAATCAATAACTTATTCAACCTTTATGTCATCTCCTAGGATCATCTCCACAAAAGTGCTCCTCTTCTCAACCTTGATGTCAATGACTTGTTTTCCCTTTTAGGTTTTTTACCCTCGATGGTTGAGAGAACTCTTTCTCTTTTGTGTCCCCTACAAGTGCATCCAATCTAGGCTATTTCCACAAAATTTGAGCCCCAAAAATGATCAAGTGAGTTCTCCTTTCCTTGAGCATTGATAAGGTTAGAGTATGTTTGGATTTTTGAAATCTTAGCACTCACCTCTAATGTCAACTAAAGAGAAAATAAGAACCCATCTGATGTAGTATTTAAAAATTGTTGCACATCCACAACCCGTAAATTGATAAGTCCAAAGTAAATATCTCAGGACATCAAATGAGCCTTTTTTACCTATTTGGAAAAACATCGTTTAGGGGAGAAATGTGGGTCACTTCTCTTGAATCAAGGATTAGAACTTGAGGATGTCAAGTTGTGTTCTCATTTCTATGGAGTAAAAATAAATTTATTTCTGTGTTGTCTCTATCCACTAAAGGGTAACTTGTATTTTTTTTTGAGACGATTAAGATTGTTGAATGGGAATATTTGACATACTTGGATCCAGAAAAAACGTTTTCCAAACAATGGTTAAAGCCTAAATTCTTATGTTGAGAAAAAAGTGTTGGACCCCACTCCATAATTGTTCTTTGGACTAGGAATGCAAAGCTTGGGGAAAAACAAAGAGACAATTTGGATATCATCTAATGCATCCTTTGGTAATCAAGGAGATCCTCATATCTATCTGTCTTTGAGACTGAAATCTGTAGAGACCCTAGTCAGTTGCCCCATTTGAAAACTCCTCCTCCTTCGACATTCAAATAATACAAAATATTACTTCCAATGAATGATAAAAAGGGGCATTGTTATTACCAAAAAGGGTGTTGTTATGTGTGCAATTTAATGACGATGTCTCCTAGTATCGTTGCACATACATTGGATATGTTCCCCACATAATTGCTCATTGGATATGCGAACTATAATTATTCAAACTCACCAGTGCAATCCTTTTAATGTGTCTTAATGGTATCAATATTCATTAATCTTTTCAAGACCTTGGTTTTTGTTGATATTAACCAACAATTCTTCCATTTTGGAAGTCAAATTCAAAGAGGCAAGCTTGTCCTTAGGAATTTTGTTATACCCTCCTTTGGTGAAATCCTTAGTGAGATGTTGACCTTCTTTTCTTACCCACATGACCTAATTTTGTTCTAGCACATGAGATTCCCCTTTGTTAAATTCTTGGCTTGCAACAATCAAAAGGTTGGGATCGACACAACGTGGCAATCAACTATTAAAATATTCAAATAATCAAGTTTGCTTTAGGATTTCCATCGCACCTAAGAGATCCTCCAATAATTTTTCTGAAATGTAGGGGCTTCAATGCAACAAGCCTATGGGAAAACTTTCTTTATTGCAAGATGTACAAAACTATAACTAAAATATGCCATTTACATCATTGTAATGCTAATCAATCAACTATAACCCCACACCTACATCATTCTTGGATTTGGAATTGTAGTTAGATTTGTGGATTAGTTCAAGGATAAACAAGGGTTTGAGTAGCATCCAACATGGGTGATCATGATGATTACCCACTCTACATCTTTCATTCCTTTGTTTTGGTTTGGCTACCTTCATTCATTGCATGAAATCCCAACCATAAATGCAATGGCAAGCTCCTTGTATTTATTTTTAATTTTTTGTAAGGTTTGGAGGTGGAAAAACCTAAACAATAACTCAATTGTTAAATTGACAATGAGAACAATCATCAATGGATGTTATCTGCAAATGTAAGTTGACTCTATCACTATTATTCAAGGAAACCACGTCACCTAAAATAACTAGTTGATGGTCCATAAGGGGGGATACTTCCACTCCTCTCAGATGCCTATGGGTCTTGGTTTGTGAAATTGTTTCCTTAAATCCAAGGAAGACAAACTCTTAACCAATTAAAAGCAATTTTAGGTCTTTACTCCAAGACCTATAAGTGTGGTTTTAGTCTCCTACAATAGCTCCAAGTTACCTAGTATCCCTAGTTCTCCATCATCACTAAGGCTAGCTAGAGATCATGTGGTATCAAGCATCCACCATGATTTAGCTCCATATATGAAGAAAATAAATCATATTAGTACACATTGTATAATTACATAAATTATACATAAATTAATGCAATATATTATATATTTTCAAATTTTGGATTTAATGGTGAATATTTTTGGATATTTTGATTTAACAAAAATTTCTCAAATTTCATTTGGTTGAATTTAAACACAAATCCAAACCATGTAAAATAGATTATAGCAAACAAACCACTTTAATTACTTTGAAATGAATTCCAAAAGGAAATGCTAAATAAAAATGCAAATTGATATAAACTTGAAACATTTTTAAATGTTCAAATCCCTCCTTATGAGATGTGTGACATGAATATATATTTAATAATGTCAAAATCATGTTTTTCCTCAAAATCTTGTTGTTTTGATTTTCATATGTGATGGTAGTCTTAATTCTTGCAGTACTTAGAACCTTTGGTTTTGGGAAATTTCTGGATATAATCACATCATGGCTAGCTATCCTTTTCTTTGAGGGTGTTCTACCAATGGGATGCACAAGATAAGGAAAATGATGAGACACATGACTAGTCAATTGGGAGCCTTGCATAAGGTCGTGACTTACATTAGTACCCACATGGAAGTCCAAATGAAGAAGTTGGAGAACTGAGAACTAAGATTAGAGAACAAAAGGTAGAGAATTGACAAATTGGTTAGTGATATGAAGATGTACACTACCATCATTTTGGGTTTTTCTCCAAGTTCACAATCTTTTGTGGCTATAAGATCTATCAAGGAGCTTTTGGTTGAGGCAAGGTGCAACTCTGTGAAGAAGAACTAGAGAAGCAATCAT
The DNA here is from genome assembly GCA_001517045.1 of Pseudotsuga menziesii. Taxonomy (NCBI): domain Eukaryota; kingdom Viridiplantae; phylum Streptophyta; class Pinopsida; order Pinales; family Pinaceae; genus Pseudotsuga; species Pseudotsuga menziesii. Next base: position 495,334 of record LPNX010963554.1, read on the forward strand.
TGGACCTTAAAAACGTAGGTCTAAAACTAAAAAAATTTCAATGAAGGAAAGCCACAATGGGCATTATTTTACTCAAGATTAATAAGCCATATGCAATAGATTTTATTAGAAAAAATAAAAAATAAGTAAGTTAGAAAATCCAATGCTAAATAGAATCCTAATATCTGGAATATATGTTTATAATATAAGAAAAGATGACAATTAATTTAATGATATCTTACATCTTTTTCTTTTTTCACAATTTTGACATTGGATTTGCAACGATCAAAATTTTGACATTGGATTTGCAACGATAATCCCTCTAGCTACAAGGGTGAGTCTTAATATCTATAATCCTTTCAATAACATCTAATTTGGAAAACACCCCTACATGTAGATGATAACTTAAAATAAAAAGAAGTATTTTAAATATAATGTATTTCCTTACCAAATATTTTAATGATATCTCACATCTTTTTCTCTTTTCACAATTTTGACATTGGATTTGCAACGATAATCCCTCTAGCTACAAGGGTAAGTCTTAATATCTATAATCCTTTCAATAACATTTAATTTGGAAAACACCCCTACATGTAGATGATAACTTAAAATAAAAAGTATTTTAAATATAATGTATTTCCTTACCAAATATTTTGAAAATGACAAGTTTGGACAATTCTAATGAAAAAATCATTAATCAAACTCATTAATCTAAATCATGACCCACATCCATGTGTCATGACATTTAATCATCATTATAAATTTAAGAAATCACACTATGCCTTAAGGAATGATCCACATCCATGTGTCATGGCATTTGGCATTTAAAATTTTAGATCCCATAATAAACATTTTACGATATTTCCATGTGTCATGGCATTTGGCATTTAAAATTATAGATCCCATAATAAACATTTTACGATATTTTTCAAACTGAGTTCTTGGTACTCGTTAAAATTAAAATTGAATATATTTACATTGAAGTCCCACTGACTGGTGCAGCAAAGCTTGAAGTGTTTTTGTCCCTGCATAATCGCCGCTACACTTTTGTAGGATTTCTGCATAATCGCTGCTTTCGATCGTTAAACCTCGAAAGCACATCCTCTTCCACGCCATCGGGCCTGGAATTTGGCGTTTTAGAGAACGTATTTTTCAAGTTTAAACGTATTTGACATGTAAGATTATTGGTCACACGTCAATGTCTATTTATACGGGAAAATGAGAATCGTCAAATTGACCTTTGGTTTTGTCCATAACCAGTCATAAATTCTAATACTTTGGCAAGGTCTGGAAGAAAAATAATATGGTACCATAGTGTTGGATTTAATGCTTTGGAGTGTGGTTGTTGAGTTTGGTCGCTATAAGCAGTACTAAGTAGGCTTCTAGTTTAAGACTCAACTCAGAAAAGTGTCACTCCAATCTAGTATGCTTGGCTGTGGCAAGATAAAATTTACAAGGTAGATACTCAAAATCATGGGTATTGTTGTTATTGCTCAGGAAGCCTAACTTGGTGTGTACTGTGAGTGCGAAGATGGTGTTTAGAATAAAAATGCAAAAAAATTTGACATTCCTATATTTACATAGAAAGTAAACTAAAAGACATGAAAAATACAAAACCTTCATCAAACTTCCTTTTGACAGACAAAGTAAATTTGAAATTCTAGACCTACACACCATGATTGCATTCATCATCCTCTCCTCTTTTCCCCATTCAAAGTCCAACAAAATTATTCTCACCATTTTATTTGACTCTCAAAATCTCCATTTAATCATCTCCTTCTTTCGAAACCACCCCGATAGCAAGTTTCCTTCTCAATGAATGCAGATTCTCTCTCCATGACGCAAATGCCATTTGCAGGAAAAGACCGGATTTATTCGCTCCCAAATCCTACAATAATGCAAGGCAAACCCTACTCTTCCTGAGAGACAAAGGTGTCAATGAAATCAGCGTTCAGAAACTCTTTTCCGTCGACCCCAATCTCTTACGGTGCAGATTCCATGACACAGTGAAGCCCATGGTTGAATTCCTAGAGAAGATCGGCCTTACTGGTCAGAAATTGCTCAAAGTCCTCCATAAACACCCTTATATTTTTAGGTTCGGTACTTGCCCTACGCTGGAACGGAGGGTTTTTTTTCTACAGTCCGTGCTTGATCCCGATCTAACACCGTGCTTTCGAACCCTGAATCTGATAAAATTGCCAGAAAACTTGTTTCCAACTACAACCTAAGCTTTTATAAAAGTTGATAAAAGATTAGGATTTGATAAAAGCTTAGGGTTTTGTGATATCTGAAAACCCTAAGTTTATAAAATCCTAGGCTTTTATAAAAGTTGATAAAAGATTAGGATTTGATAAAAGCTTAGGGTTTTGTGATATCTGAAAACCCTAAGTTTTTATCAATGCCTGTGGATGAATTTTTGGTGAGGGTTGTAAAGGATGTCGAGGGGATGGGAATTGAGAAGGGTTCCAAGGCGTTTGCTCTCGTATTTTGTCGGTTGAGTAAGATGAACAGGGACAGGGACACTGTTAAGTTGGAAATGGAAAATTTGAGAGAATTGGAGTTTACAGAGGAGGAAGTTCGGATTCTTATTACGAAGTTACCTACGCTTCTAAGCTTGTCCGAGGATACACTGTAGCAGAAGCTCAAGTTTCTTGTTGAGGAATGGAAGCTTCCTCGCAATGCTATTTTGAGTAGTTCAGCGGCTCTGACTTATAGCATCGAGAAGAGAGTGAAGCCGAGGTTGAATGCTCTGAGGGCCTTGATGATGATGAACACGTCTCCAGAGAAAGCTGTGAGCTATTATCCAGGGCATTATCTCACCATGTCAAGTGGGGAATTTCATCGCAAAGTGTTGAGCAGGTTAGCAGCGGTGACAAAGGAGAATGAGGAAAACCCATTGTAAGGTTTCGGGTTGGATTGGTTACTCTGCCAGGATGGATTTTTGAAGCTTCTATTTTGTTTTTAGATATCGCCCTCATGGACATGTACATAATTTCAGATATAGAAGCTACAAGACGCAGTATAGTATGCCATTTTGATGATGGTTTTTTCTCTTTGTCGGTTGCTTATTTGAAGGTATTTAAAAAGCGTCTTCATATAGATTTCCATTGTTTCTTGGTATTACATGGATTGTTTGATGACGAAGAAGAGGCCCTGTGTCGGAAACAAAATCCCTTATATTGTATGTAAATCCCATATATTGTATGTATGCTAGCACGACTTTTGGTATATGTAACATTTTGTTTCTGTAACATGGTATTCATTGTTTATGAGGAGGCTAACATGGGTTAATGCTATTATAGTTTCTATCATCTCAGGGTTAGTGTTTCATGTTCAGCTTACTGATTTAACAATATCAGCTCAGGGGTTAGGGTTTCATGTTCAGTTTACTGATTTAACAATATCAACTCATGGGTTAGTGTTTCCTGTTCAGCTTACTGATTTAACAAAGGTTTTGGTTATTCAGTTGTTAAATGTGATGTTTAATATTTTTCATTTAATAGTCATATGATGTTAAATATTTTTTTTTTCCTTTTTAGTATAAATTTTTTAAATTTATCTTTTCATAAATATTTATATTTTTTATTTAAAAAATATATTATCTTTGTTAATGTGATTTTGAATCTGGATTAAGACGCTGAGAAATTTAAAATAAATATCTTTTCTCTGTAAATGTGGTTTCGAATTTCGATTAAGAAGTTGTGAGTGGAGTATATTTATTATGTTAAAGTCATATAGATTTTGTATATTATGTGAATTACAAGTATGTTAATTAATACAAGTAAATCAATATAAGTGTATTATTGAAAAACATGAATTTTGGTGGGGCCAATATTAATGTTTTGCTTTTATAGCAAGATTTTGAGCAGAACTAAGTATAATATTGACTAAATCATAAAGACAAGTAAAGTTACTATAAATGCAATATGAAAGCATGAATACTAACTTATCAAAGTTATGACTTATGATTTTTGAATTTTTATTATGAGGAGAAATAAATGCCACGAGTAAATAATGTTGGCTAAACTACAAAGACAAGTAAACAAGTAAAGTATATTATAAATGCAACATAAAATAATGAATTGATTTTGGAGTCGCTCACATAAAAAAATGGTTGTATTTTAATCAAGTTTATGGTAGGAAAGATGGTCATTTTTCTAAAATATTAGCTTACTTCTTTTTTGAATGTAGATGTGAAAATGCATTTCAAATTTTGCCATCCTCCAGAGCATGTAAGAAGAATTAAAACAATAAGAAAAAAATTCCTTGGAAACTGGTAGAATTTTTACTAAAATGTCAAAGTTGGAAAACATTTTAAGCACATAAAATAAAAAAGCATTATGGTTAAATTATAGTGAATGGTTATAAGCCTGGGATGATGGCTAACCCTCACAATCATCTTAATCAATTCGCTTGATACAAATATTTTAACTTGAGAAGCATTGTTGGTAGACAATAAAGTCTCTCTATTCATGAGAAGATGGGAGACATAAGGGAATCAATGAAAAAATACCTTGTGGATATTTAGTTGTTGCAAAGACAATTGATCAAAGTAAAAGCTCAAGTAGAGAAGCATGAAGGAAAATTTGTGCAATTAGAAATCACCGAGGATTGCAATAATTGAAAATTGGAGGAATTTGAAGAGAAAGTAAATGGGTTTGCTTAAGTTGATCATTTATCTGATAACCTACAAGCTGTCAATTATCATCCTCATTGCTTGTATCTCTTTCAATATGCTCTTTGAAATATATCAACACCCCCATTTAAATAAGAAACAATGGCCTATCATTTTCAGAGTCTTGCTCTATATGCTCAATGGACACTAAAAACTCATTTGACAATGGATTTTGCAATTTGCATGGAACCCCACATGTTTTCCTTCCATCTTCTTTGGAGTTTGACAATGTTAGGAGACCTCATGTAAGAAAGAATTCAATAGATCTAAATTATGCATTTTATATTAACATCATCACGTTTTTTCAGGTCTTTCTTGTTTTTGGGGTAGCGGAGCCCATCAAAAGTATGTCGAGTGGGTACTCGTTGGATGCGGAATTCAATTCCACATCCAAAGAGCTCTCTCGATCGAAATTTGAGTAAAAACACGGGGAGATATGTCGAAAATACGAACAAAAAGTAGTTTTTTTATGCTACCTATCCCCAAATTTATATTAAAAATTTGTTTAAGAATTGCTCCCTTTTTGAATTTTAAAGCATTTTGATTGGCTAATACATGATGACTTGGAATTTGTATTATTTTTGGAAGGCCCGTTTTAAATTGAAATTTCCTCTAATGCATGATTTCAATATCATCCAATTTCATCACTGTGAAGTTCGATCGACCCTTCCACTTTACCAAGTCGCACATGAACCTTAGATGCAATCCTCATCATTGTCACTAATTAAGAGTTAACTAACATTACCGAAGTTTTTCATGGTTATTCCCTCAATCCAATTTCTCTTGTCATCTCCTTCTTAAGGAATTTATGAGAGGATCTGGTTCGCACAATTTCCCTCATCTTCTTTTAGTTTAGAATGATGTCTACATAGAAAATATGGTGTAGGCTTCTCCCTTGGTTACCGACTAAGGCGCCCAACCTTTGAACGGTTGCCTCCCTGCTATCGAAGGAACTTGTGTCAACACTTGCATCGGGCATCATCTTGAAAATCACAAATGCCATATATCTAGTGTGGGTGTTTCTCATGGGTACCATGAAACAACTCTTCCAAGTATCTCTTATGTCAATTTGACCTCTTCCGATCTTCTCTCCAAGACGACCCATAAGACATTGTGGAGTACTGTCGCAACAAGTTATGAGGTGTCATGCTGGTTTCTTCATAAAACTTCTTGCTATCTCTACTTCCCTGAAGTGAGAAAGATTCATGATCGAAACATTGGTTTCAAATCCTTAACGGAGTGAAAAATACAAAAAGATCATGGACAAGTTATGTGTTTCCTAAGTGCTCTCGTTGTCTGTCAGCACCTCCATGTAATATCTACACATGTTGGTTGTTATCTTTTTGGTCATTCTAGAAAAATCCTATGGAAATATCTCCTGCTTCTTTCCTGTGACTCACCCTATAAATATGCAGCAATGAAGTGTGCCCATCCCCAACTTGATATATCGAGTTCACAAACATTTAACATTCCCATTGGTTGCATATTCTCATCAGTTGCAGCTTTGGCATGGGTTTCACTTGAATCTATTGTCAAAGTTTCAATCACGACTATAACACCAACTATCATAATCTTAAGGCATGGCCAACCCTTTGCAATTATGAAGTACTTCCAGACATTCTTCCCAAAGACTTTGTCATCTAGGATTACTTATAGGTAGACTACACCTCTTCTTTCACAACCCGCCAATACCTTTAGCTAAGAACTACCACATTACCAACACCTACCTATGCTTGACAACCTTTCCAAGTACTTTATCACTTAGAATTTATTAAGTTATGTGCGGTGTTGTTTAACAGTTATGCCAAAATAGAAAAGACAACACAATCATATAGAAGGCACCCAAAGTCAAACACTAAAAACTTATTTTATAAAAGAGATCAAGGTTATAATGGTGAGGTTTGGGAAATGACTAAAACTTCAAAATAAAAGGCGAGACTCTAAAACTTTCTACCCGAATACATGCAACCTTTGATATCCTTACCTAACCACCACCAAACAACTACAAAAAAAAACCCTCTTGCCACGCTTATCAAAATTGTTTCCTGGTAAGTGCACAAACCTTTAATAAATTCTACCCAACTATCTCCCGGTGTGCTTTGTTTCTCTTTTTCTAAATTTACCTTAACCTTGGTCGCTTCCACCTTAGAGCTCATTCTCTCCTTAGCCTCATAACTCTTCTTAATTGACTTCCCTTGATTTCTTAATTACCTTTTCATGTCGATCTCTTCTTTTTACACTTGTTAATCACTCCTTATTGTGTGATCGGGTAGCCTTGCTACTAGTTGTCGACGCTTCAAATAAACGTGGTAATTTCCTTTTCATATCTCCCGGCATACCCAAGTGGTCCCATGTCCCCTTGGTGGACACTTGTCGACGCTCTCCTTTGGTCGCACCCTTGCTCGTGCTCCTGTCATTGGTTGTTTTGTCCACTTATTGGTTTTCTTACTCTATCCTATGTCCATGACGCGGGTAAGTGGGAAAACTCATGGGGTAAGTGAGTCTGCCCTTTCCCCTTGAAATGGAGTTTAATCCAGCCACCCCTTGGCATGATGTATAAGCCAATCGAAGGGTGAGGAGGTTATACACCTCATCAACATATATTCTGGATAGAATTCAAATCTTGGTCTTTGGGTTTGGAATGATGTGGTGATATATGTTCTTTGGTCTTGGGATGATGTAGTGATATATGTTCTTAGTGTAATCTACACAAAACAACCAATTGACAACGTAGTGACATCTAGTATTTAGGTTCAAGTTCTTATATTGTTAAATCACCAAATAGGTATACACTAAGGACTACGGTACGGTTCTTAGTCTGAAGGATTATGTTCTTTGATGTTTGATGCTTGCAATTTTCTGCATTCTACTTCCAATTAAGTGATACACACTCCATCTTTGTAAGTGCAAAAATAAGTTGAAAATTCAATCCACTTACTCATAAATGTATTGTATGGTTATGTAAGACTCCTCCTTACGTGATATGTCATGGAAAATTGATACCCATTCATACAATTAATACAATGCTTGTCAGTTAATGCAAACACATTTTCGATTCATATAAACAATTTATCAACAATTGAGTTAAGTCAAAACTCATGTGAGCCACTCTAACCAAATTAATATTAGCTCATTCCAGTGTACCAAAAATCAAACACTTTCTCTTGGTTTCTTTTTCCCATCAATCACAAACTTCAACTAGAAGGAATATAATTGTATTACTTCAACAATATTAAGGCACCAAAAATGCTTTCATTAAGATCACATTAGCTGAACATTAACATATATGTATAAATGAAATTTCAACCAACAACTAAATGAAAAAAATATTCTTTGATTTACAAAGAAAAAGTCTTTCCAATGCTACTTGTTTGCATTGGAGTTTGTACTTAGACTACAGAAGTGCAATGCTCAGAAATCATAGATAAATAGGATCTGAAAGTGGTTGTATTTTATAAATCATAAGGAAATAATAAGGTTCGGGGTAATGAAATACAGAGGAAAACAACCAACAACATGACATGATTGAACAAGAAAAAAAATTCAGAGACTGTATGAACATGAAATAAACATTCAGCATAAAGAAGTTTTTAAAATAAAATAATGGATAGATATATAATCTCCAAATATCAGATGAAAAATATCATAAACAAAAAAATATTCTGGACAGGAAAAGTAGTGAAACCCACCACTCAGGAGCATCTTAAAATAAATAATTTATCAAAAAATGAAATCATAAGAAGGGTAATCAAACAGATTAAAAGAATTTATTAGGATAATGATTAAAACTAGCTTATATTGTATATGTATATCATTCAAAAGTGTAGTCTCCAACGAGTTTATAGAGAATCGACATGTGTTGTACAAAACAAGATTAATATCTCATAACCCTTTCCTAAAAGACCAAAAACCCTCCCGTGTTTCCATTTGATTCATTAAATTTATAATAAATTAGAGATCTGAAGACAATTTCTAGATCCAAAACTGTAGGGTCGAATATGCACAAAATAGCAAAATCGTATTCCAAGGGGAATTTGTCAAATTTCTGGAAAAATGGCCTGAAATAACCACCTGTATTTGCTAAACCATGACAATTGTTTAAATTTTGAGAGAGTTGTTTTCTAATAGGTGCGTGATGAACAAAATCCTCTTTTGGTTTCTAAAAATTCCTGTCCAATTGCTTGGAATACGCGCCCAAAGATAATGAACAAAACAATACATCATTAAATGTTAAAACTTGGAAAAATAGGCCATAAAGATCCAGTTGAATCTTCGAAACCATGACACTTGTTGGAAAACTGAGGTAGGTTTTTGTGAATGAGCATGTTCTTGACAAAAACCTCTTTGTGTTTTCTTAAATTCATTTACATATCCTTGTAATGTGTGTCCAATGAAAATGACTAAAATAGAGAATTAAGACATTTCGACAGCGTAAACATATACACCATCTTTAATCAAACTTTGAAAAACTATCATATAATAAAGTTCAAATCCATGAGAACTTTAATTATATTAGACCATTAGAAGAGATTACTTAAAATATAAGAGCCAAGTTATACTCATTAATAAAAAGAAACCCATTAAAACAAACCTAAGGGGAATAAGGTAATATGGAATCAAGCACACTTAAAAAGACTCGAACCAAAAAAATTTAAGGGCTTCAAAAGAAAACAAAATTAAATGAAAAGGAAAAGTCTTAGGTGCAGTTTCAGTACTAACATCTAGCTCCATTTCGGGATGGAGGCCTCCCTATGAGGCTCCAAGAACCTAGCAGTTATAGTTGCCTTATTTATTGGGATATGGAATCATATGTGCAACCAACCTCTATAACACTTCCAAAATCTACCACTTATTCAACAAAATGATAAACCTAGTGCAAATCAACTTCATTATGCAAATTTGCTCATATTGTGCAACTTAAAGAAGAGAAAATGGTCACTAAGTGAGCTTATTATCTATGCTACCCTATTCTAAGATGATCTCCACTTTTCTCAAGTAAATGTAAATTTCCACAGCAACCATTCAAGTAACTTCATGACTAAAATAATCTCTCTCTACCACAGGTTAATAGATAACAACATAAATGTAAGATCAACCACATATACTCCTTCGGAAAATCATACTCACCCATTAATACCAGTAAAACGATGAAATCTAAAATACTCAAAGAATTTGAAATATATGACTCCAATAAAGTTGCTACTGGATCTTTAAAACCATGATCAGAAACCTGCTAATTTAGAAAAGACAACTGCTAATGCATACATCCCCTTTGACGGGAAAGAGGTAACCTCCTTGTTTTTTCGAGATCATCTCTCGATCATCAAAAGTGACAGTTTCCTCTTTAGAAAAATGGTCACATGATAATTGTATAATAGGATTTAAAACATTCCAATTATGATCAGCTACAAGTATATAATTATCAAGACAATTATCCTTTACCCCATGCTCAAAGTGATTTGGAAATTGATCACAAACATGATCTATATACCTGTTCATAGAAAAATATGAAAACATTATAGAATTCAGTCCCAAATGTGAATCATACTTACACTCTTCTTGCTGCTCCTGTGCATGAAGAACTTCGAATTAATCCTGATCTTAAATCCTTTTGCAATCTTTGATATTCTCAACTTTCAATGATTAGTTTGTGAGGCAAATATCTTCCTTCTTTAGATCTAAAAATAAAACAGTAATAGGCTGCACATTGTCTTGATTACTTTTGAAGTCTTCAATTAAAATTTGCTTTGGGCAAAAATTTCCAATGTATGTTTCATATTCTATGTGATGACAATCATCTAATAGCTCACTTGCATCAATTCCCATGCATCTTGATAGAAAAATATGCTCATAAAAATTATTCTTAGACTCTAAAACATAAGTGTGAAACACATGATCTAGTACTTCTTGATGGAAACTAAATTCTTGATCAGAACTTGAGAATATAAAATTTTGAAAATCATTGAATATAGTTTGGGAGAGGGCGAGTGAGGATGACGGACTTACAGAGAGCTAGAGTTTATTGTGTGTTCTATTTTTTCAGGTTGAGGCCAAAGGTCGGCATGTCAAACAAGTTTCCTCTGGTGGTCAAGGATGAGGCTGACGTGGGGGAATCCCTAGGATGTGGGTCGCTTCCCCCTCCCTTGGATAAAGGAAAATAATCTTATGTGGGGCTAGGTTCTAACCTCCATTCAGGAACAGGAGGAGAAGGAACGAGTGGGGTCATAAATCAAAATCAGTTGGTAGGAGAACCAAGGAAATCGGGGCAATGCTTACTGAAAGTAGAACAATGCCAAAGCTTCAAATAGGACTGGAAATGGTCCCCACAGACATTCAATATATGAAATATCATGCACTTATTGGAAAATTTGTAGGTATTTGTCCTACAGAAAAGGCTATGGTATGGTGGATCAACATGGCCTAGAAACCCTAGGGGCATTACGATCTCCACCTGGGAGCCAAAGGATTCTTCAAAATAATCTTCTTCAATGAGGCAGATCACACCTGCATATTTGATAATGGGCCATACTTTTTCAATTCCACAGGGTTATACCTATGACCTTAGAAATAACATTTTAACCCTGACAAAGAAAATATGACGATAGTCCCTATCTGGTTACACCTTTATTCATTACCCTTTGAATACTGGAACAAGGAAATGTTAATGGACATTGGAAACACATTGGGTTTTTTTGTTAAAGTATCATAGAAAATGAAGAAGATGAGGTATACTTTGTATGCTTGGATCTGTATCTACATGGATATATCACAAGATCTGTCGAAAGGGATCAAACTTTCCTGGGAAGATGAGGACTAGTTCCAGGTGATTGATTATGAGAAGATTTCATTTTGTTGTAGACATTGTCATGAGAATGGACATCTCTTTATCAAATACCCCTTAAATAAATTGATAGGTTCAACCCCCAATCCTAAAGGGAAATATTCGAAAGGTTTACCAATGTTACCACCAAGAAGCGAATGACTAATTGAGGATCAAGGCCAGATAGTAACAAAAAGGCACAATCACATAACCGGTTTGAAGTCCTGCAAACAATGGAGGAAAATAATGATTTGGAGGAAGGACATGTTCCATAAACCTGGTTGGAGGAGTGATCCCCCACACCAAATAATTCTATCCATACTACAGAAAAGGCCCGAGCGGAGGAGGATGTCAACAGGAAAGGGGAGGAAGGTGATGAAATGGAACTAGGAGAAATCGATATCGATGGTTTGGGGGCAACATGCTAGGATAAAATCCTGGATTCCATCCCTACTGAACAGGTTTCTCTTTTGGAAAAAAGATATTATTAATACAAAATCCATCAAATCCCTTGGAATAGCTCCAGATTCCTTCAAGGAGAATGAGGGGGAAAAGAAAGAGAGAAAGGAGAAACAAGGAAGACACAATAATATTCACCAAATTCAACTAGTAGGTGTGAAGCTTGTCGCCTCTGGCTAATACCCAACCATCGATGCGGCTCTCGCTTATTCCCCAAAACAATTGTAATATGCGTATCATTTCATGGAATATTAGAGGCTGTAATAGCCCTTGGAAGACAAGAATATTGAAAAGGAAAATAGAGATTGAAAAACTGCCAATAGTTATGCTTCAAGAAACCAAATGCTTGAAAGCAAAACTCAAAAGCATCGGTAAGAAAATTTGGAAACAATATGAAGTAATAGCTAGTGATGCCATAGGAGCGGCTGGGGGAATAAGAATTCTATGGAACCCTGGGGAGGCTTGTCCCTCTGGTTTCTTGGATTCTCGCTTCATTTTAACGGCTTCTTTCTCGTTAATCAGGGCTTCTTTTTCAAAATGTATGAAATAAACAAGATACATGCACAAATATAGGGTGCCATGTTCGACCAAATAGCGATATGACTATCGGTCAGTGCCACACCCATTCTATACTCTATATATTTTTAGTGAGGAATCATTGATAAGCTTAGAGAAAACTTGTCCTTGCATAGTCCTTAGTCAAATCGACCCATTATTGTTCAGTTCTTCAATAATATACAAGCCCATCCAAGCAGTGTGCAACTTGTTGGCCTTGCATGTTATTCGACTATCAAATAATAGTGCACTGTCACCAACTGCAAAATAATTCCTTCGTATATGTTGATCATGCCAAGATTTATTTTGTTTCTTTTGGACTTTTTGGTGTTGACTTGTCATTTTTTGATGTTGTTCAAGCTTATTAAGTTCAAAATTGCAATCCTCCTTTGCTCTAGTAATATCCAAGTGGAGCACATCTGCTATAACTAGTGCTTGTTGTTTGAAATGCAAGGGCACAACTACTTCTTGTCCATAGACTAGTTTAACAAGTGTATATCCCATAGATATTTTGTATGCCATCCGATAGGCCCATAGAATGGAGAGATTTTTTTTGTCCTAGTCATCTTTTTCAATATTACAAATTTTTGTTACTCCTTGGTCAAAGTTTTGTTGAAAGATTTGATAGCTCCGTTCGATTGTGGATGATAGGCCATGCTCTTCTGGTGGTCGATCATAAATTTGTTTAGTAACAATTTTATGGTTTTTTTGACGAAATGTGTTCCTTGATCATTTATTAAAGTGAGGGTACATCCAAGTCTTTTGACTATATTTTCGTAAATAAACTTGGTTTCTTCCTCACTTGAACATGTTTCCATTAGTTCAGATTCAACCCATTTGGTGGCATATTCGACGGATATGATGATATAGCATGATCTTGTCCATCGACTTGAGACAAGGAACAACCTAACAAAGTCGATAACCCAAATTTCAAAAGTGAGAGTCTGGTTGACAGATAGTGAGGCAATTTCATTTATGGGAAAATGTTGGTCCATCCTTTGACATTTGTTGCACTTACCTACCTACGTTTGACAGTATTTGTGAAGCGTCAGCTACCATAATCTTGATTGAGATTTCTTTCTTGCCGTTATGTCAGCATGAAATTTCCCTCTGGTGGGTATGATATGTGCTTTGTCGATGATATCTCAATGCTCATGCTCTAATACACATCTTCAAATTATCTCATATGGTTCCAACTTGTATAAGAAACCATTCATTAAGGTATAGGGAATAGATTTCATTACTAAGACCTTATTTTTATTTCCTGACATTCCTTCTAGTGCTCGAACCTCTTGTATGAATTATGAAATACCCTCCAATTCCTTTGGTACTACTTCAACTTGAAATAAGTGGGCATCGAGCAAGTCGTTGTTGATCTCATCAAGTTCTTCGCCTCTTTCAATCCTAGACAAATGGTTGGGACCAAAGTTTTCCTTCCCTGTTTGAACAATTATTTCAAATTCAAACTCCTAGAATAAAAGGAGCCATCAACATATCCGACAATGGTGGAGAGGTTTGTTCACTAAATATTTGAGATCTTGAAGGTTAGTGTAGAAGATGAATGGATTATCCAGTAGATAATGTTTGTACTTTTGTAGTGCAAAGATGGTTGAATAATTCCTTTCAACTTTGTTAAGTTTTCTACATGAATATTCATTTGGTTAAACCCTTTTGTCATCTCCAGACTGAGTGAGGATCACTCTAGCTGCTAATCCATAGGCGTAAATATGGACATGAAATTTGATCGACCAATTTGGAAAGCGCTTTATCAATTCTTCCAGGGGGTACGTGATGTCAAAGTAGTGTCTAATGAATTTTCAATAGTATCTTGTGTGTCCCAGAAGTATTCGTACCTACTTTGGATTGACTAGAGGGTTCAAGTCAGATAACTTTGATCTTTGCAAAGTTGAATTTGATTCTGTCTTTGCAGATGATGTGGTCTAGGAGGATTCCAATTGGTGTTGCAAATATACAATTTTGATGTTTAATGAGAGTTGTATATGTCGGCACCGTTCTAGCATGAGTCGAAGGCATCAGATATGGTCATGAATTAATGAATATATTGTCAAGTCATTGAAGTATACAACCATTGTTATATATATTCTTGGAATGATTTGACAATGATTTTTAAAAAGAGTGTTGGTGCATTCTTAAAGCCAAAAGGCATTAATTTATAGGAAAATGAACCGAACTCGTAGACAAATGTAATCTTGTGCTGATATTCCTTGGAAATAGGAACTTGATTATATCCATAAAATCCATCTGTGAAGGAATAGAATTCATGACCAATTACTTCATTAATAATCTCATCAAAAAATGGCATAGGGAAGGGCTTAGTCAACGTGACTTTATTCAATCCTCGGAAGTCGATGCAGATGCATTGTTATGATCAGATCGTATTTCTTTGTCTAGACAACCATAGGGATATCCCACTCTGAATAATCTACATGATAGATGATTTCAACTGCCAACATGTTTTCTATTTCCTTCTTGACTATATCTTTATATTTATGTGCTAGTTTGTATGGGCATTTTTTCACTGGTTTAGAGTCTTATTTTATGTCGATTTTCATTTCTACCATTTCTTGTACTAAACCCTTCTAATATTATAGTCTCTAGAAAAAAAAGTCTTGATATTCTTTTAGCTATATTAGTTGTTTGTTGTCCAATCCAATAATCCTCGATCTTCACCATTTTTTATTGGTCATCATTTAAGATATCGAATTTTTTATGCTTGATTTTTCCATCCATTCACTATTGTTCCCTCTCTTCATTAATTGATTGATCTCCTTCTTTAAACCCCATGAAGGAAAGGGGAAAAATCTATTTCTGTAAATATTTCTCGATTGATTTTCTCCTCCATTTCTACTTTCATTATTGAATTCATTGGTTTTCTTGCCGACGGGGTGGTCTGATTTCCAACATAATATTTTACCGACATTTTTATTATTTTCCAATTCTAATCGTGTTGACAACTAAATTTCCCTGGTCAAAATATTATTACATGTTCTCTCAGGTCATTGATAATTGGTTGATTTGTCACTATTCTTTGGCTCTATGAACTTCTTGATTTCTGCAATTGCCTCCTTAATGCACTCTTCCATTGGGGAGAATGAGAAGTATTTTATAAAAATTTCTTTAATTCTTGCAAAGTGAAAGTTCCACCCCATCCTTCCTCCAACTAAAACCATTTCTCCAGAAGATATTATAGTGTAGCAAGAAAGAAATGTAGCCAAAATTTATCATCTTTATAGCCGATTCTTCTCCTTTATTTTTGGAATTTGTTGATGTGGATATATGGGTCCATTCCTTACACAAATTTTGGGATTTATGCTTTTTCAATCAGCTTCTTCCCACCAAATCTCTAAATAAAATAAGTCGAGGCAGTCGTCCACGTGTGCATTCACAATTGATGCGTCCTCCACTGTAACAAACATAAAATAAGATAATAATTAAATAATTAATAATTAGGTTAACTAAGTTAGGTTATGAAATGAGGCATCTCCTCAACATTAAATGACCAAACCATATTTAAGGTAGGGCCACCATTTGTAACATATCATCTCTTATCTTATCATTAATATATACTTGCCTTATTGCTTATCTGATTTACCAAGTCTTTTGGTGAATTCATTGTGTGAGCAAATAATTATTCAACTCATTTGTTATCAGAGCCTCTCAGCCTATGATCCAGCCCTTAGCCACCCACTTCAGAGTTTCTCTATACATTTGGTCTTTGACCACTCTTGGCTTTTGGCCATTCTCATATTTTAAATTGAAAGGAAGAAGATTCAAAATTCACCTGGCTACTCCTCACAACTCCTTCAGCCCACACATTGTGCTTCCCATTCTCCTCCAACCACTGGACCTCCATCTGCACACCCCTCTCTCATGCCACCATTATTCTCTGCCCACACACTCCTCAGCCATCACTCCACACACAACGTCATCACAGCCACATCATCTCCCATCCTCCAGTCATCCTCTCCCATCCCTCGTTCCGCCTCGCTCACCTGCTCTCCACATCCCAATCATCCCCATTCAAATGTTCGCTTTCAACCTCCCAACGTCGCATATACATCCTCCACACCTTCCCATCCTCCATCTTCCACCCTCTTGACGCTCTCCCTTCTATTGCTCGCCTTGCTCAAACGCCCTCCTTCCTGCACAGCTCCCTCGCCTTGCTCACATGTCGTCCAGCTGTTGCACCCCCTCCACACCCCTACCCTCTACTCCCTCGTTTGCAACACTCCACATCCTCCAATCGCCACCACCTTCCTCTCGCACTGCCTTCACTTCATTTTACTCCCACCACCACCACTCCATCTCCATATTGTTGCCCTCATGCCTCCTGCGCGCTCCACCACCATCAGCTTCCACTCCATCCAAAGCATCGCCCCTCTTCCTAGCATATCCCCTGTGCAGTTCCACCTCCATAGATCCACCTCCACTTCCACTTCCACCCTCCACTCTCTCAACCATTTTCCTCCAAGACTCCGCCTCCCAATAACCACAAACCCTAATAAATTTTCAAAAAAAAATATTGAACATTATACCATTATTATATTGTTTAAATATTTTAATTTTTGAAAAAAAAATAGATATTAAACTATATATATAGTTCATAAAAATATTATTAATTAATTAATTAATTAATTAATATTATTATATAAAAAATATTATTATTTTATTAAAATAATAAATATTTTTGAAAAAAAGAGATAAGAAGAATTGAAGAAGACAAAATCAAGAAAAGGACAAAAAAGACCAATCAAATAAGAGAAGTGAAGATCTAGCAATACTATCCATCGCTGGAGAAGTGAAGTAAAAGGAAGACTAGCCAAAAACGTCAAAAACCCTTTATCGTCAAAAAATTTGAAGGCTATATATCGCTGAAGAAATCAAAGACAGGCCATCTATCGTACATTACTACTTAGCCATTTATGGCTTTCCTACTTTACTTGTACTAGTTATTCTATCACCAAAGAAATCAAGATCATGGAATCTGGTTTGCGACTACAAATAGAGAAATTAAAAGCCAAGTTAAAGTGTTATCGAAGAGACAGTGAAGGATTATGAGACACAAATACGAACTCAGAAGTAATAATTAAAATACATGAGATGCAAAAAGAGCTCAAGGAACAAAAAATTTCCGACCAAAAAAATCATATAGAAAAATTGTCTACCCAAATTGAGAAATTAAAAGATGAAAACGATTTTAATCAGAGATTGAAAAATCAAGATATAAAGAAAGAAAGAAATGATTACGAAGAGGAAATAAAATGGTTGAACAAAATCTTTAGCAACAAGGATGAAGAACTAATGCAGATGCGACATAAATTAGAAAATCAAGAATCAGTGTTCGACCAGTATCGACAACAGATAAAAGCTCTTTAACAACAAAATGATGACTCTAAAAAGACTCATAAGTTGGAGATCACAAAAAGTAATAAAATGCTATCCAACAATTTCAAAAAAAAATTAGATTAAGGAATCGTAACAAAACACTGGTCACAAAAATTACGAAGTTAAAAAATAGTTGGAAGACAAAACAATCTACGGAATATATTGAAGGGAAACTTCTAGACAAGCAGGAAGAAAATAGTTGTATTAGAAGTCATAACAAAGATCTTAAGGAACAACTTAATAAGTCTGAAGATGACAGAAAATCACAAGTAGAAGTGATTAAGAAGTTTCAAAATGATTACGTGCAGTTGGAAAACAAGTTGGAAAAGATATAGAACGAAACCTTAAAACCTCAAGGAACAAAAATACAACTTCCAACTCACATCAATGCTCAAAAGACGACACTCGTAAAAGAAAATGACAATGTGAAAAATTCCTATCGAAACCCCAACCATAAAAACCGAAATTCTAAAAAGTGGGAAATGTCGAAAGATAATGATACTAATATGATCAAAGCTCCTTACGACAGATCAATAGGGAATCCCAACAGTCAACAACAAATCAATTTAGGATGGATTGACCCATCCACATATCAAAAGTTATGCTCTATACTTAGTAGTTTGTATCGACATGTTTCATCAGCCACGACATCACAAAGAACAATGCAACAACATTATAAGGCTTTGAGGACAAAGCCTTTCTAAGAGTGTGGCAATGTAACGAACATAAAATAAGATAATAATTAAATAATTA
This sequence comes from Pseudotsuga menziesii, assembly GCA_001517045.1. Classification (NCBI taxonomy): domain Eukaryota; kingdom Viridiplantae; phylum Streptophyta; class Pinopsida; order Pinales; family Pinaceae; genus Pseudotsuga; species Pseudotsuga menziesii. The sequence goes on from LPNX010963554.1 coordinate 513,981, forward strand.
ATAATTAGGTTAACTAAGTTAGGTTATGAAATGAGGCGTCTCTTCAACATTAAATTCCCAGGCCATATTTAAGGCAAGGCCACCATTTGTAACATATCATCTTTTATCTTATCATTAATATAAACTTGTCTTATGGCTTATCTGATTTAAAAAGCATTTTGGTGAATTCATTGTGTGAGCGAATAATTATTTGGGTCACCCACCATATCGTATATTTCCCAGTGAAGGATTCTACCAGACATTGCAATCTCCCTTCTTCTCTAGCATTTTGAGATACTTGTTCGATATGCATGATAGGAGAATCACATTCTTTATTTCGCGGTGGTGGAAAAGTAGTTCGTTCCACTTTTGTCGGTTCTAGCATTAGATATTGTCTTGTCTTTTTCTTGAATATTTTTGGTATTATAGAGATTGCAAAACATTGTTTCTCTTTCGACAAGGAATGGATTGTATCGACCAATAATATCTTGCATGCATTTCATAATTCTATATTTGTCATTCATATAAGTCGGTGTTAGAATTATAGTCGACCAACACATGGGATGCCAGATAAATTTCTCCATACTTGTTTGGTTCTATGGAATCTTCATTATTTCCAATTATTTGATATAATCTTCTTATATCTCATTCCTAGTAATTTGGTTCCTCCCATGGATTTTTCATTTATGGATAGATAGGAACAATAACTTTCTTGCCATCACCTTTGAGTTTTATTTGGTCCTTTTCAAGTGAAATAGATGCTTTCATTTTTTTCCCCATGGTCGACCGACTGAACCTATAAAATATGTCTTTCTCTCTTTAGGGTCAATGATTTCGAAGTCAACTTGTGCTTTCATGCCCATAATTCCTGTATTCATAGATTTCCATATGCCAATCGGTTCAATGAGGCCTTGGTTAGCAAGTTTAAGGTAGAAACCTGATTCTAATAGTCAAGGTTCACCAAGTTGTTGCCACATCGCTCTTATAATGGTGTTTACTTGTGATCTGAATTCGAGAATGACTTGTGAGATACGATACTCGTCGATGTCCAGATCGACCAGAGGATCGATATTTTTTTTCTCTTTTTGTCCTAGGCAGCATAAATTTCTTGGAATTTTTTCATTGCTAGTGTCTTTCTTTATAGTATACATAATATCAATCAAGCGTGCAACAACTTATTCTTTTGTAGGTAATTGCAATAACTCATTCAATGGTTTGTTTATACACTCTTGAGTGTCCTCTTATTGTGCTAATTCTTCAAGAATTCATCAAACATTATTAAATACATATTTTTGTTGATTAAACTAAGAGTAATTGCAAGCCTTACTTGGAAATTTTGTTACTTATGTATTATCATGCCCGTTTTTTTCCTTGTCTTGTACCAATTTGCAAATTCGTATATTTAATTACATCAATCTTGGGAACACCAAATAAAAGATTAATATTATTTTTATTGAGAATTTTTTCAAGCATGACAAGGAAATCCTCTAGGGAATGCTCTCTTACACCACATTTAGAATAGAATTTGAGATCTATCTTCTCTTTCCAAGGACATTCTAGACTCAAATGTTCTTTGTTGTAGAAAAAAACGCATCTCTGTTTTCCTCGCCAATGGTTATAGTTGTTGCATCCTCAACCACGGTCTCTATACCTTCCATTGTTGCGCCACTCATTGTGTCGATTATATTCGTGTTTTTGTGATTATTTTTCTCCCTTATCTACATCTGATAGATTGTATGATGGTTGTACTTGGTCTTCAAATTTTTGATACAGTCGGCATTGCTATGTTGGGTATTTCAACAGATTTTGCACCAATTTAGTTTGACTGCATCGATGTTATATGGGAATTTAGTTGTTGCATGTGATTCAAATATTTTGCAGATATCACATAAGTATGATGTTTGAGAAGATCTAAATTTGTTAGGCCACCTTTCCTCATGAAAAATTTGGGGTTCTTCCTGCAGATATCTTCTTTCTTCCATAAAATTTCCTTTGTTGTCATAGGTAGGTCATTGACTGTATCAAATGGAATATTTTGAGTGGCCTTCAGTCAAAAAGTTGGTGCACCATAAGTCATTATGTCTCAATTCCAACTATTGTAACGACTGCTACATATGTTCAAGATTTTCTTTGACTCGTCAGTCAGATGGCCCACCTGAGTGGTTGTTATTTGATTCGACTTTCTAGGCCTTCTTGAGAGCATATTCATATGTATTAAAATCATACATGGTCAATTCGTCCTTATTCATGGTAGTATACCAACCACAAACCATTTAATAAGGATGGATTATTCCATGTTGGTTGGCATCTAATTGAGGAGATATTTTAATCTTTTATCATATTCACGAACATTTTCTTTGACTCTTTGTGTTGTGGCTTTGAGCTTCTGTGCATCCAAGTGTCTATTGTCTTGCATTTGGAAGAATTCCAAAAATTTCTTTTTTTATTTCTTAGTTTGGTCTTAGCTCCATTTGAGTAAAGTTCATGTACCAACTTAGAGTTATAAAACATAAACCTCCTATAAACATTGTTATTTGGATATTTTCATCTGCAACAATATTAGATCCCCAAACTCCTTCACATATAAACCAATGTTTTCGAGGATATTCATCCCCATCATATATAGGAAAATTTATTTGAGTTGTGTAAGTCATATTCAGAAAATTAATATTGCTAAGTGGATTATTACTGGGAATGTTTCTTAGTGATGTCAGCGGTGAGGATGTTGTTAGAGACCTATTGGTTGAAGATTGAGTTACTATTTGGAGTGACTGGGACTCCTAGGAGAACTTAAATTCTTATATAGACTCTTCTCCAACATGTCAAGTTTCTAACTGGTTAGACAATTGAATCGATAGTATTGCTGGTAGGGGAGGTACCTCCACACGTTCAGAGTAGAAGAGATTGAAACAATTGTGGATATATTAGGGTGTAAAAGTGATCCAATTCCCAAGTTCAGGTCTTGAGATCATCAATTGATCAAAAATTTGTCCAAGCTCTTCAAGATGATTGTAAACTATATTGGCACCTGGACCAAGTCCCAACTCGTGTTCAACAATTTATCTAACACTTGGTTTGTTTGATATAAGCCTTGGCATTTTAGTAGACATAGGATTCATTATGTCAGTGATTTCAATAATCAATTGTAGGGTCAACTCCATTGACCAAGGACCCCTTACCATTGTTGACTCCTCACCTTCTCCATTCATTGATCGAATTTACCTCGACTCAGGAAGGACTTTGGAATGTCGACTTTCCTTTCTGGTTTCTTCATAACTCTTTTCCTTCTTAATGGACTCCTAATATATCTAATTTCCTCCTGTCTTTTAAATATTTTATCTCTTTTGATCTTTTGAATGTCCATAGAGGGATTATAACAAGTTATATTTCTATTTCATCAACATGTATTGGTATTCTTAGAAGGCTTCATCTTTTTATTTCTCATCATCGACTATGGTCATCTATTTATCTACTCATATATGGTCAGTGACCTCCCCATTTCCAACCTGACTATTGTAGGGCGACAGAGGTAGTTTAAACTACTTGGCGCATTCAATAAGAAAGTACTCCCACTGACGTTCTTGAATAAATTTTCCCCAGACTCTCTGTTTCTGCTCCCAATATGAAGTTATTCCAGTCTCCAATGGTGACTGTGCTTCAACTATATGGACAACTCCATGCTCAATCAAGAATTTGAATAACAACTTTGGTATAGCAACAAAGAATGAGTCCCGGAGGTTGTCGTAGAACCTTTTCTCGACGTCGGCGGCAAATGTCCTCTCTTTAATGGCTTGTTCTTTGCAAAATTCGTAGCACAAAATATTGGTCATGTATTATATAAAGGATGGATGGCTATACTAGTTATGATATTAGTTGAAAGTATTTAAACCAAACTTTTGAAGGTTATTATGAAATATTAAATAATATTAATTACTATCACTATTATATATTATATATTAGTTAAAAGTTATTATACCCAACTTTTGACGGTTATTATAAAATACTAATTACTATTACTATTATATATTATTTATTGGTCACATATTAGTAATGATATTAGTTAAAAGTTATTGGACTGAACTTTTAACGGTTATTATAAAAATATTAATTATAATATATTATTGTTATTATATATTAGTTATAATATTAATTACTATTATTATATATTATGTATTGGTCTTGTATCACCTAAAACATGGATGGGTGTTTGACTAAGTAATATTTTTGGAGTGAGTAATATTTTTCGACCAAGTTAAAATTATTGGAGCCATTAATATTTGTGGACCCAGTAATATTTTTTAACTGAGTTAAAGTTATTCGACCGAGTAATATTATTATATATTAGTTATGATATTATTTATGTTTACTATTATATATTATATATGGAAGAAGTATTACCTAAAATCAATTAGCATATTAACTTCATTTTCAATATCCAAGATAATTTTGGGCAGCTTGGGCAACGAGTAGACAAATTATATTATTAAAAAAAATCACTTATCCACAAATTTATGTTAAAAATTGTTTAAGTACGGTATTTCAAATTTAAAGCAATTTCATTGGCTAACACATGATGACATGGAATTTGAATTAGGGTTGAAAGGCCCATTTTGAGTTGAAAAGAAGACATAGGATTCATTATGTCAGTGATTGCAATCATCAATTTTAGGGTCAACTCCATTGACCGAGGACCCCCTACCAGTGTCGACTCCTCACCTTCTCCATTCATTGGTCGACTTTACCTCAACTCAGGAAAGAATTTGGAATCTCGACTTTACTTTCTGATTTCTTCATAACTCTTTTTCCTCTCAATGGACTCCTAATATCTCTAATTTCCTCCTATCTTTTAAAAAATTTCTCTCTTTTGATGTTTTGAATTTCCACAGAGGGATAATAAATAGTTATATTTCTATTTCGTCGATGTGTATTGGTCTTCTTAGAAAGATTCATATTTTTATTTCTCATCATCAACTATGGTCATCTCTTTATCTACTCATATATGGTCAGTGACCCCCCCTTTCCGACCTTACTATTGTAGGGAAACAGAGGCAGTTTAAACTGCTTCGCTCATTCAATAAGAAAGTACTCCCACTGGCGTTCTTGAATAAATTGTTCCCATACTCTCTATTTATGCTCCCAATATGAAGTTATTCCAGTCTCCAATGGTGGTTGCACTTCAACTATATGGAACACTCCATTATCAATCAAGAATTTGAATAACAACTTTGGTATAGTAACAAAGAATGAGTCGTGGAGGTTATCGTAGAATCTTTTCTCGATGTCAGCGACAAATGTCCTCTCTTCAATGGATTTTTCTTTGCAAAATTCGTAGCATATTTTTTCTATCTAATCATACATATTTTTATTTTCACCATTATTCATTGCGTCTATTTTTCATTGGTTGGGTCTGTTTTTCTCATTATTGTGGTTGGTTAGCTTTTTCAATTCATGTCGGATGGATTCAATGAACTTCTAGTGTGATTTGGTAAAGAATATTTCTTTGGATTGCACTAATGATAGTTTATTCCTTTTGGCATAGTTCTGGATATAGTTTGTCACCTTCCAATTCCACCATTTTTTGATATCTTCTTTACTTATCAATTATGCAGACACACTCATCTTCTAAATCCCAACAGTACAAACAACAATAGATCCAATGATGTAGTTTACGGGATCACATGAATATAAACAACATAGAATGTAAAAGATGAAGCATTCACATAATTATATATAAGAAGACAACAAAGGAAAGGGAACAAGATCAACACTTGTATTATATCAGAGCCAGAATATATACAAATTTAATAGTGAACTATCTGAATCACGACTCACCAGCCTATATATATTGAGTAATAATTAGTTATTCAATTACAAGTAGTTACGTCGCCTTAACCGACCAACTAGACCGACCCGATGATGGTTGGTCGGAGGACCTAGTTAGTTGGTCTACTAGGATCCTCCAACAACATGGAAGAATTTACTATTTTCATGACTGCAACTAAGCCAAAACCCTCTTCTTTTTAACCTCCATTCTGCTTCCTTGCTAGCTAGAATTGTATTGCACATACTTTCTAACTAAACTAATTGTTATTTTTCCTCTTCCAATGAGAACCCCCCCACCATTCAGGATCCTGGACTCTCCTAAGTGCTTCCTCAATTTCCTTTTACTCACAATCTTCTTCTTCCTTCTTGTTTTTTCTCCAGTCTTGGATGTTAGTCTAGATATTTTTTAGGTTTTTTGCAAATTCTACAGTTTCTCGGGTTTGACTTCCCATATCCACACCCTCCCAATAATTATAAATAATTTCACGAAAGGATTCACCCTTCATCCACTCTAAGATTATTTTAAAAGGGATGTTAGGATTAACTCCTTGTCCTTTGATTTCTAACAAAACATGAAGGTGATCCGATTCTCCCCTCAATTCAATTCATCGTCTACTCAAAGGGGAAGAATTCAACATATTTTCATAAATAAGGAATCAACCCAGCCTCTTTTTTATTCTATGCAAGCCTGGTCTCTTGTTGTACCAAGTGGGATTTCGTTTCACGGGTTCAATGTTGAGGAGGCCTTTTGATTCCAAAATATTTAGGAAGAAATCCGACTAGGGGTCTAGGTTGGAAGGGGCCCTCAACTTTCCATATTTCCAATTGAGAATTTTATATCTCCTCCTAGAATCAGTGAATTATGGCTCATAAAATATTTGGAGAGAATATTATTCCATAACCCTTCCCTGTCGACATGGGGACCATAAATGTTGATGACCCTAATCTCTTCATTGAGTTCAGAAGAGAAAAAATCCAAACCATTCCTTGAGGGGATGCTCCATTAATTTAAAGCATTTCTTACTTTGGAATTCCATCCAACAACAAGCCCTCCTGAATGACCCCTTGCATCAACATACATAAAGTGTCATTTTTTAACAAAACTTTTAAAGAAGCTTTTATAGCTATGCTCTCACCTAAAGTTTCTTAAAGAAGAATAATGCATGGGCCAATAGCTTTGATCAGATGCCTGAGCAATGATTTTTGGGATGGGTTCACCAACCCTCTGCAAATAAAGGAGATAACATTCCTTTAGAAACCATAGATACAACTTTTGGTGCTCTAAGTGCCCTGTTGATGGAGAATTGTTTTCCTACTGCAACATCTACAATGGCCCAATCTTGGGATTTGGAGAGGTGAGATTGTCCACACCTACCCCTTCCAATAAGGAGGTGCTCTAGATTTATACTTAGGCCCATCGCTTGAGAAGACCCATTCTGAGAAGACACAGTTTATCTAGATCTTAGGTTATGAAGAACGACCAAGCTCTCTATATCAAAGGAGGTTCCAATCTCCAAGGTGGCATCCACCTAAGACAAGGAAGGCATCAGAAGGTTGATGGGGCATTCAGTTGAGGCCAAGGTAGGTACAAATATCAAAGTATGGATTGTATGGGAGGGTAAAGAGAGATGAAGGATGCTTTTGTCTTCAGATAAGGAAAACTCTTGAAAAGGAATTAAAATTTAAGCGTTAATGGAAATACCCTTTTTCACAACCGAGGAAATTTTTGATGCTGGGAAACCCTCCTTAGTACCTCCATCCTAAATCACTCCATTCTTGACCATCATTTCTTCAAACAAACCCTGGGATGATGTTGGTCACAAGAATAAGGGGGTCTTCTACCGCCCTTCATCATTAAGGGGATATATTTCATCTTACTGATGTCCCGACCCTGAGCCAAGGTCACACCCTCCATTAACTTCACCTCTATGAGCCTTATTGTATCTTTGGTTCCTTTCAAATGAGCCATGAGAGTAAAGGGAGAAAATACTCGCAATATTCTTGACTTCGTGACAACATTTGCATTTGAAAGGTATCCCTTCATAGTCTATGGTTTGAACAAAAAAAATTCTCCTCTCACCATCTTCATTTCTTTCAACGGACCGATTTAAATGTCAATTTTCACTAGAATACAAGCTACAGTCATAATGTTTGTATTCTCAAAAGACATATATTCCTCTAATAAGGAACCAAGGGCATTCCTAATTTGTTTGAAGGTGTCGAGCAACCAAAATTCAAGAGGTAGGACAAGGAGACGAACCCAAATAAATAAGACATGCAATTTCTCATGCTTGGGATAAAACATATGAGACCACCTATTCATATGAATGGAGATCGACTAGATGCTCCAATTTTGAGACAAAAACCAATTGGTGTCCTCAAGAAACCCTAGGAAGAAAACATACCATCCCCTTTCCATGCCTTTAACCCTAATAGGGTTGTAGTTGATATTATCCTTTTCCCATGCCCTTAGGGTTTCCAAATCAAAGTGTTTTCCCTGAGCTCTTCTAACTAATACTTTGTTGTCAAATTCTTCCACATAGTTCATCATGACACCCCTTCCAGAAATTAGTTCAAAATATTCCTCTCTCACCTATGTGCATCTCACCTTCTTCTTTCATCCGTTTTTTAGGCTTGAATGCTTCTTCTCTATCTATGTTTCTTGTGTCCCATCATATTTTTAAGTACCTTGCTAAGAATTTCACGATGTTGAAGGAAACGCCTCCCACATAATATTGATACCGTATCGCTTCTCCCTAATCCCAAACACTTATTTTTCCCAAATCCCAAAACCACTTGGCACAATAAGGCGAATTTCCCATAGAAAATATATGAGACTTGGAAGACTCTAGTTGTAAATTAGGTTTGTAAAAAAGTACCCTGGAACCTAACACTACCAAATACCACCCACTGATCCAAGTCCACATAGATGAATTGATTTCCAGAAACCCCAGACACTAAGATCTCATGTGCCCTTGCATTAGAGAAGAGGGGTTTTTCCTTGGTTAGTGGATGTTTGAAATGAAAATCCACATCCCCCACCAATCTCATGAGGGTAGAAGTCATACCAAATGACAATTTTTCATTTAACCCTCCTTCATAAAGTGGGGGAAGGTAACGAGAATCCACCATATTGTTTGTCGCAAGGAAACCACCAACTGGTTTGTTGTCACTTTTGTCGCTTATGAATATGGAAATGATTGGTAGTTCTCTACCAACATTTCAGATGTCAAAACCCTCATATGGGTATTTTCAATAGACAACAAACTGGGCCTCTTCATACTCCACGCTCCCTACTAAGGTCCCAACCATAGAACCGTAGTAAGAAGAACCATTGATATCTGTGGCCTAGTGAAACCCTAGATCCTCCCAAGGTTTTTCAAGGCCTCCACCCCAACTTTATTCTAATATTGAATATACCACTTTATAGAAAAAAAACCTGATTCTGTTCCTTTTACTAATGATCATTAAAATTAAAAATGATTAGAAAATAGTGTGAAGTGAGACCTTGCAATATGTCTAGTTGACTTGATGTGCAATTTGTTGCCTTTTCCTTGATTTAATGCCAATGGACATGAGGATCTTCTGACCTTAGTGCCAAAATATTATGAACCTAAACAAATAAAGAAATAATTGATATTTCATGGCATATGGAGGGACATGAAATTCAAATTAGAAAATAAGAATAATGAAATTACCTATCAAGAATGATATCTCACATTCAAGATGAATATGGGAATTTATATATGACAATACATATTGTGAAAAGAAGCACAACATGGGCATTCCATTCCATTTGTGGTCAGAAAAAAGTGATTCTTCATCAAAGATCTAGATAATGATGCCAAAAACAAATCATGAATATTTTTCACAACTATGTTGGATATGACTGCAATGATATTTAATCCTTTGGAAATTTCTTCACTACTCCCTATAGTTTAAATTACAGAATCATTAATGGAATGAAAATAAACAAGGAATGAATAACTTGTGCTTTATAAAAGAAACATGCAAAAAAGTTAAAAAGTTTCTACAACCTTTGACATGAAACTAAAGGTAATTTTTGTGAACATGACTAATATGTAGGAGTTAAACTACCTTCGAAAATCAAATTTGTCTACCAATAAAATTTAGGGCACAATTTGTGGATGATAGTATATTTGATAGTCCAAAGTAAAAAAATTAAGGTAAAAATGAAAATCAAAACATGGAGTTGAGAAAGGCATATCTATAGAATTAAACTTGTGGTTTGTAAAGTGAATGAATTTAACACAAAGAACAAACTTCAAAAGTATGGGAAATTCTTTCCAATACAAAACTAGAAGACAACCTAACAAGGAAGACAACAAGTTACGAGGTTTTTCCAAAATGAACGATTTGGTAATGGTATAATCCTTCTCCATCAACTTGAATAGGATAGAAAGATACAAAATAAGAAAATGGAAACGGGGATTCCCTCCAATCATTTTGAAGTGTCATGGCAATTGATCAAAAACAATATTCATTATTCACAACTTTTGGAAAATGGAAAGAAACTTTAATAACCTTGTCTAGACAAATAACTATGTGGAAAGGGTTGAAGCACTAGTTTTAGACCCAGATATAGAATTTGCTAAGAAGTTGTACAATCAAGGATAAACGATATTGTAATTTCATATTATATTAGCAAAAAGAAAGGAAAACTATCTGAATTAATAGGATGTTTGTTTGTGAGGTGAATTTTTTGTTGCCAAAAATAAGTAAAGGCACTTTTGTATTCACACAAGTTGAAAATTTACCTCTACAAAGAAATGACACCAAATAGTCAAGGTGATAGAGCTCATGAAATAAAGAGTATATAAATTTTATAATTTATGTTGCAATTGACATCGGAGGTCTAACAATGGTATCAATTATTGAAAAAAAGGTCATAGATGAGAAAAATGGTAAATAATAAAATGTAATGCAGACCAAAATATTCAAGAAAAATGTTGAGCTTATACATGAATTTGTCTACAAGAATCATGTTTTAAATCCTCAACTGGGTGTTGTTGAGTGTTACATATCTCATGGTCATAGGAGTTTTTAAATGGGCACTAATACAAAAGAGAGTCTTTGAATGGAACCCATAGTTATGTATTGTACCATCCACACTGATATGATCATTTGTTTAATGATGCCTTCTAAACAATGTTTTTTTTCTAGGAAATATGTCTTTTCTACTGTGAATGTAACACATCCAATGATGACAATTAAGCCTTTAAAGAGAAGCTTATATGAAACAAAGAAAGAACCTACAAAGGGATATTGAAATAGAATATGGAGAATGCTATAAATATTAGCTTGTTAATGAGAAAATAATGGATATGTGTATACAAGCAATATATTGTTTCTTTCCAAACATTATGATCATTTAGAGAAATCTATTAGTATCACATACACTGAACCCAAATTCTCATCATGTTCTCAATATCTACCCAAATTCTCACCATGTGCTCATTATTTGTGCTAAGCACAAATTTATATTGTGAGTAGAAGTTGGGGTGTTTCTTTTCGTTCACATATGGAGTAGTTAGACATTCTTTTAAGAGGCTTTCACAATCATAAAGAGATAGAACTACACATCCTTCCAAACACAAGTTTATGTGTATCACCATCTCTAGGCATTGAAGATAGATTTCACTAAGGATCTAAAGGAGAGCACATCTAGACTTATTCCTTATCGCAAACAATTATGCTCTTATGGACAATATTCACTAGGTTTTGACTAACTTGAGTATTGATAACTTTTGTTAGTATTCTTTCATCTCATTTGATCTTAGTTATGTAGAAGCTCGGCACAACGTAGTGGGTTTTCACTATGTACATATTAAAAATAGTTTTTGAGGACAATAATATAAATTTCAATTTCTAACCAGTCCACCTTTCCTTCATGTGATCACTATTTGGTTTTGGATACTATGCCTATTAATTATTATTGCAAGTAACCTCTTAAGGGAAAAGGGAGAATCTTCTAGAAAATGTTTGAAGTATGAACTTGAGAGATAAATATTAAACTAGGATCGTAATTGAAATAAGCTAATTTGGGCGCATGCACTGAGGTGAATGAAAAATATAAACCCCTTCTAGAAAGCAGTATGTTGCAAGCCTAGAAAAAGGTTGCAGTCCACACATAATGTTGTATACAATGACTATTGTGCTAGAGATGTCACTTACTAATTTGCGATTGTACCTAATTGTACAAACAAAACAAAGACACCAAGATTTTAGAAGTTGAATAAAACACTCAAGAACATCAAATTAGATTCAATCACAATGATATGTTACTTTAATTGTTTTGCAAAAACTCAGAAAAAAAAAAAAAGGAAATTTAAACATTTAGATAATAGTTAAAATTATGTGCAATGTGACATTGCTTTCATAGAAGGATCATATATGATAAATTCCAACTATATATTTCATGTTCATTGTGTAGGTTACATAATTTGAAAAACATATTAAAATAGTGAATAAATAAGGATCCTTGCAATATTTAAAATCGAAGAAGAAACAAAACCATGGATCAACAAAGATGTTTGAATCACAAACAAATGTAATTTTCCTTACTAGATAAGTGATCTAAAATGATTAAAAAATGATGCTTCTTCCTATCATGCATAAAATAGATGAGGGTTGAGTTGAGAACTTATGAATCAAGAAAAAAATGCATCATAAGCATGACATTTCATTGTGGCAGTGGTGGGTAAGAGCTCACGAAAAAATTGTCACAATGCAAATATGTTGCTAAACCACCAACTGAGTAACTATAAACAAGAACATTCATGCAAGATATATATCCATTAGAATCTTTAAAAAAATTCCCACAAGAGAAGTGCAAATCATATCTAAAAATCCATCATTACCTTTTGTTATAGTCCAAGTATTTGTCTATTGTAGACCAATTCTTAATTCTCAAGTAACCTCTTTAATGAAAATTTTTCTTTGAATGAAGGGATCTAGGATGCTAACACAATGGATATGATTTGCACACAATTTTCATGCGGCTTTAAAAAGTTGGGCATATGGGAAATTACCATTGATCTCTTATTGGTTTCCTAGCTCAGCTAGAGAGAAGTGATGAATACTAATATGAACCTTACATACTCAACCAGAGAGGAATGATGAAGGCTATTAGGAAATAGAGAAATACCAACAATGGAGCTTTGACTTATTAATCTTGTATACACAATTTTCACATCCACCATGGTCTTTGGATATGATTAAAACAACATTACCTAGCTCTAATTGCACCATGAAAACATCAGGTATGAAAGGATGCCGCATCTTTAGTCAATACGTCCCTGAGAATTTCTTAAAAATCTAATAGGTCAAATTAATACATAAGTATTTTGATTCTTTTATACCTATAATAATTGAGTAAGCTAGAAAATAGTTCAACATGATTCCTAGTTGTATGCTTATAATCAAGTCATAATTTATATTCCCTTTGAGAATAATCTCCTTCGATCTATTCACCTCCTTTGGATGCCATGTATGTATTCTTCTCATGGCCTTTGAAGCATCATTTTCTTTGTCCATGTCACTATATAAAAAAATTTCAAATTGTCTTTCCACTACAGAAAGTGCAATATTACCTAGAACTATTACATTGCTTTTTTTCTTAACCATATCATGTCTATCACGAGTAATGTTAATTGCATTGTCATCTGACTCCCAAATGCATATGCTTTAAAAAAACTTTTGATTTTTAAAGAAATATGCATGGACATTTTTTTGTGATCTATGAGGGGGTTTATGTGGAAATTGAACCCAGTGATAGAACAATTAAACTCACAACAATTATCAATTGTACATGCAAAATCACTCACAAAAGAGACTGAATATGGAGCTAAACACTAAACTGTATTAACTCAGTGTACAGTATCCAACCCTGTAACATCATAGGCTGCTGCAATAAATAATTACATAAGGGATTCGAATGCATGAGGAGGAAATTTGAATCTAGTCAAAAGTAGGCTTACTAAAATTAAGCAAATCCCCCATATGTGCATAAAGTAGTTTCCAAATCAGTCAAGGAGCTCATGAATTGGAAAAAGCACTTAGGCAAGCTAAAAGGTGATGGAAGGACAACTCATACATGATTTTCATAGGAGAAAAGAGTGGAGGATGTGGAGGACAAAAAACTAGTTAACCTCACCTAGTCAAACTTTCCCAATTGCCTTAAAGCACTGAAAAAGCAGGCAATAAAGCAGAAAAACCAGAAGGGCGCCTAGGAGGCCAGGAATAAAGCAGAATTGATTCCTTGAGGTTTCCCAAGCGCTCCATGAGTCAAAATAGGCAAGTTTGACTACTATGGATGTGTATATGACAACTTGCATAAGGTGGAATCATGAAACTAGGCAAATAAGACAAAAATGATTAATTTAATGTCTAAGGTAGCTAACTATGGGTTGATTATTCTAACACCCCCCCTTAAGCCTAACTTATGAGTAATATATCAGAAAATTATAGGGCCTAGAAACAAGGCTTAGTCACCCTTTACATACTACATGTCCATTTAACCAAGGAAAGAGGCAAAAACCCAATGGGAAAATCCTCCCTTAAACATGGACTGTAAAACAAAATTTGGAAATATTGTCTTCACTCATGCTTCATAGCATGATCAGCAATCCCCAGCAGTGATTTGAGATTGCTGAAGGTCTTCTCACAAAATGCTTTGGTGAAGATATCAGCTACTTGTTCTGAAGATGAACAGAAGAGTAGGTGAATGGTGCCATCATGCACAAGCTCTCTGATGTAGTGCATATGGATCTCAATGTGTTTGGTTCTCTGCTTCTGAACTAGATCATTGGAGATTCGAAAGGTACTCTGATTATCACAGTAGATAGTAGTTGAGTATTCTAATTCGAAGCCACACTCTCCAAGTAACCCCTACAACCATAAACATTGAGTTGCTACATTTACAACTCCTCTGTACTCTGCTTCTGTAGATGAGAGTGCAATGGCACTCTGTTTCTTGCTTGACTAGCTGATTGGCCCTTCTGCAAGCATGAACACATATCTTGATTTGGACTTTCTATCTGTGCTATCACCTGCCCAATCACTGTTAGTAAACCCAATCAAATCAAGATCATATTTTTCTTTATAGAAGATCCCATGTGTCCTTGTTCCCTGAACAAAGTTAAGGATCCTTTTGGCTGCTTTCCAATGGATCTCATGAGGCTGATCCATGTATCTAGAAGCCACACTTACTACATAAGAAATATCAGGTCTATTATGTGTAAGATACAACAAACATCCAATCAATTGCCTATACAGTGTATTGTTTACCATAGGTGAAGAATCAACTTCTTCCAGCTTCACTCCTGAAAGGAAAGGAGTCTTGCTTGGCTTGCAATCCTTCATTATGAATTTGTTCAGTAAATCCAAGGCATACTTGGACTGATACACCTTGATTGCAGATTTGGTTTGAGCAATCTCAAGTCCCAAGAATTGGCTTAAGAGCCCCAAATCTGTCATGGAGAAGGCTTGGTTCATTGCACCCTTCAAGGAAGAAATCTCATCCTTTGAGCTTCCTGTAATGAGGAGGTCATCAACATATAACACAATGATAATTAATGAACCATTAATTAACTTCAAATAGACATTTGGATCTGATTTTCACTGAACAAAATTCAGTGATAGCAAGAAGCTAGCATTCTTGGTATACCAACCCCTGGGGGCTTGCTTTAGCCCATACAATGACTTTCTCAACCTGCACACAAGAGATGGGTTAGTAGCAAATCCTTGAGGCTGCTGCATGTATATCTCTTCAGTGAGATCTCCATTCAGGAAGGCACACTTTACATCCATGTGATGTACCTCCCATTGCTTTGAAGCTGTAATGGCTAAGGCTAGCCTGATGGAGTCCATATTTGCCACTAGTGCAAAGGTCTCATTGTAATCTATGCCATGAACCTATGAGTAGCCCTTGGCTACCAATCTGGCCTTGTACTTCAGAGGTGAACCATCAGCAGCAAATTTGGTCTTGCACACCCACTTACACTGAACTAGCTTCCTCCCTGGGGGAAGATCCACCAGCTCCCAAGTGTTGCTCTTCTAGAGTGAGCTGAACTCTTCCTTCATGGCTGCTTTCCATCTTGGATCTCTTACTACATATTCATATGTCTAAGGATCTGATTCCACCATCAGATAGCATTTCTCATCAAACATAGGATCCTTCATGCACAGAGCACTCTCAAATTGAGATCTAGTCCTCCTTGGGTCATTGGGATTCCCAGCTAGCTCTCGTGCTGCATGAAGGGTCTTGGTTGCCCATTTTGGCCTTGTAGGGCTGTTAGGATCTGAAATAAACTCATCACTATCAGACATATCAGAATCATCATGTTCAACAATCTCTTCACTTACTTTCAGAGGATCTGGTGGTGAAGAGGCTTCTCCAACTTCCACTGCTGCTAGGGGTTCTTCTTGAAACTGAACACACCTTTCAATGAAGGCTTTGTTTGTGCTCAAATTTATCAGCTTGTACCCTTTTTAATCTTCAAAGTACCCAACAAATAGACACTCTTGGCTTTGGGGCTGCAAAGCCTTTCTCTTTTATGTTGGAATTCTAGCCCAAGCCCTTCAGCCAAAAATCCTGAAATGGGTCACATCTGGCTTGTGCCCACTCCATGCTTCGAAAGGATTCATACCATCAAGTTTTTTATGAGGCACCTTATTCTTGATATAGGCTGCATAGTTTATAGCTTCAGCCCAGTACTTTGGTGGCAAATTTTTGTCCTCCATCATGCATGTTGCCATCTCCTTCAGTGATCTAATCTTCCTCTCAGCAACACCATTCTGTTGTGGTGTGTAAGGGATAGAATTCTGCATCTGAATACCTGCATCTGCAAAATATTGAATAAACTCATACTTGACATACTCACCACCATTGTCAGATCTGAGGACCTTGAGTTTCCTCCCAGACTGGTTTTCAACCAAAGCCTTAAGACTTTGAAGAGGCCAAAAACTTCATACTTGTGTTTCAGGAAGTAAACCCAGCAATACCTGGAAAAGTCATCTATGAAATTCAATGCATATTTGGCCTGACTCATGGACATATGAGGGAATAGGCCAGCAACATCACTGTGGATCAACTCGAGGGGTACAGAGGTTCTCTCATGACTAGCTCTCTCAAATTTATGCTCTGGGTGTTTTCCTAGGATACAACCTTGGCAGACTCCTTTGGAAAATTTTATCTTTGGTAACCCTATGACCATTTCTTTTTCACTAAGATCAGAAAGATACTTGTAATTTAGGTGGCCAAATATTTCATGCCAAATCTTGCTTGCCTCATTAGCATGAATCATAAGAGCAGAGGGGTTTGAGTAGGGTAGGAAGTGTGAGAACATGTATACCTTCGAAGTATGGTTTGCAAATCCTTTTGCAATGACTTTACCACTTGAGATCTCTATGATCTCAACTTCATCAGGGGATAATATGACCTTCTTTAGAGACCCATTGTGGGTCATCTGGTACACTGATAAGAGGTTGGAGGCAACACCAGGCACATACAACACATTGCTCAACTGACCATGATCAAGATCAATCCTCCCTTTGCCCAAACTTTTAGTGCGAGAGTCATCTCCTAGTACTATTGGTGGACCTTTCGACATGTCAAGTGAGGAGAATGCCTCCTTGGTCGAAACCATGTGTCTTGAAGCTCCAGAATCAATGATGAAACTAGGTGAGCTTGATGTGCCAGCAACCAATACATGAACTCTCTCTGTGTCTTCTGAACTTAATCCTCCTTCTCTCTTCTTTGAGCTGTCTGGAAGGGAGATGCCATTCTTCTCCAGGAGTTGGGTCAGCATGTCTATTTGCTTCTTCATGCAGGAGCTCTCAGTATGATTGCCCTTACTGCAGTATGCGCACTTGCTCATTTATCCTTTATTCTTCTTCTTCTGGTAGTTCTTCTTGGAACCTTGAGGCTCCTCCGGAGACTTGTTCTTGTCTCTCTTTTGCTCAGGTGGATTTTTAGATTTCTTTTTTCTTTTTGAATCCACCCTCGAATCTCCAGCAACCAGAGCTTGGTCTTTGGATGTTTTGATGGTGCCCATCATCACCAGTTTGTCCTGTTCTTGTGTGAGAGATTCCATGAAATCTGCAATGCTAGGCATCTTCCAGGTTCGAGTTGTCAACTTTGTGGCATAGAAGGTCAAAACAAACACTAAATAGTTAGGGCCAAGATTCGAGAGTATGGCCAAGACCAGCTGATCATCCTTCTTTTCGATCCCACATTGTTTTAGCTGCAAAACAAGTGCTTTGAACTTGGAGAAATAGAGTTGCAGGGATTCAAAGCTATTGGGACTCAGGGAGATCAGTTCATTTTTTATTTGATGTCCCCTCATCTCATCTGTCTTTCCAAAAATATCAACAAGCTTCTCCCATACTTCATTCGGTGATGTCAATCCATCAAGATGGAAAAGGAGGTCTCTGGAAATACTCAGACACAAGAGACCATAGGCCTCATCCCTCCTGTTGTGCCATTTTATCTTCTCTGCAGCTGCATTGGGCTCTGCTTCTATTGCCATAGTCACTCTGTAGAGGCCTTTCGCTCTCAACAGTATCTCCATCTCTTCTTTCCATTCAAAGAAGTTGAAGGGAGTCAAGATGATCTTTTGAGATTGATCCATAGCTCAGAAATTGTCCCGGCTGTCAATAGAAGGCTCCCAGTCATTGATGTTGAACCTGCAAAACAAATTGGAAGGAGAGAAATCGATCTACAAAGACTCTGATACCATGTGGAAATTGAACCCAGTGATAGAACAATTAAACTCACAACAATTATCAATTGTACATACAAAATCACTCACAAAAAGAGACTGAATATGGAGCTGAACACTAAACTGTATTAACTCAGTGTACAATAGCCAACCCTGTAACATCATAGGCTGCTGCAATAAATAATTACATAAGGGATTCGAATGCATGAGGAGGCAATTCGAATCTAGTCAAAAGTAGGCTTACTAAATTAAGCAAATCCCCCATAGGTGCATAAAGTAGTTTCCAAATCAGTCAAGGAGCTCACGAATTGGAAAAATCACTTAGGAAAGCTAAAAGGTGATGGAAGGATAACTCATACATGCTTTTCATAGGAGAACAGAGTGGAGGATGTGGAGGACAAAAAACTAGTTAACCTCACCTAGTCAAACTTTCCCAATTGCCTTAAAGCACTGAAAAAGCAGGCAATAAAGCAGAAAAAGCAGAAGGGTGCCTAGGAGGCCAGGAATAAAGCAAAATTGATTCCTTGAGGTTTCCCAAGCACTCCATGAGTCAAAACAGGCAAGTTTGACAACTATGGATGTGTAGATGACAACTTGCATAAGGTGGAATCATGAAACTAGGCAAATAAGACAAAAATGATTAATTTAATGTCTAAGGTAGCTAACTATGGGTTGATTATTCTAACAGTTTATTTATTTTGTTTCTAGTTAGTTGATCCTATGTAATTGTTTTGCAAGTCAACATGTAAGATGAATTCTCACATAAATTAGTAGCAAACAAAGATGAAATCTTCTCCTTTAGAGAAACCTTACCCTCAAGATCATTAAAACCTTCAGTATTATCCTAGCGTGAACATGACGATACATTTGACCGAAGATAAAATGTACAATTCCCATCCTTACGATCCTTGTTCCAAGTTCCAACATAATAACTACCATTTTCCCATGTATACATACCTTTCCCATATTCAAACCCATCTAACCATTGCCCCTCATAGTTATTCCCATTAGCACATGTCATGATTCCTTTCCCACTCATAAGTTCCCCTTTCCATTCACCCATGTATTCATTACCAGTATTACAAATAGATCTCCCCTCCCCATCCTAAACACCATGCATCTAGAATCCTTCATAGAAATGCCCATTTTCATAGTATTCGTTTCCATTCCCATGCTTCTCACTCATCTCCCAATGTCCCTTATAAGTGGAACCATCCACCTCAGTGTATATGCATAAACCTGCTTTAAAATCCACTTCATAGGTAGCTCTCGATGGCCATGAAACCTTACCCTTTCCTGTGTTCTTCCCCTTACATCACTCCCCTTCATAAATGCATCCATCTTCCCATAATACTTCCTAGACCCTCTAATAAATTCTCAAGACATGATCCCAAGTAAACTTCTCCATTCTGATGAACCCTCTCTCCGCCAATTACACAAAATTCCTACTTTTCCTCATCACCATCAATATGGACCACAAGATCAGACATACAAAACACACCACTAGGTGGGATTTTCCTTATTGGTAGTGATTTTTTAAGAGACTCTTCTCAATATATTTTTTTTCAAACCATCACATACGTTTTCAAAAATGAAGGTGAAGGTGTGTGAGACCAACAACACCATAATCCTCATAGCTCAATTATTGTAGTTTGTAATAAATTTTAGATTTGAGTGATGGGATTATTATTGACATGGAAGGCCCCCCAACTCATTAGTAAATTATCCCAACAGAATCAAATCGTCCCACCCAAATTGAAGCTCCATGCTCCTCTACCCAAACTAATTAGCATAGAAGAACTAGAGAAAATTAGTCGCAATGCCTTCATGTTCGATCCCTTGAATACATGTTTGTCCAACCTGTAGGCATAGATACAAAATAAGGCGCATTATTGTAGCAATTCCCATAAAAACCCAAAACTAAAGAACACAAAGTGGATCAATTGGACCAAAATAAAGGGCCTCTCCACTCAATCATAGACCTTTCCAAAATCAATTTTAATGGTCAACGCATCCAGATCAAGGAAAATCATATAGATTTAACTAACTTGAATTTCTATAGCATAAGAGAGTTTAAATTGTAAATTTTCTTAAGTTTTATTGGCCACGTTTGAATCATTCCTTGTTCACCTTTTCAAAACCCTCCTCGTTCTCTCAATCACACTTCTCTCCATGGAACCTACACTATAATACCCAATTCAAACACTTTCCCTCGGATCGATGGCCTAAAAGATTGCATGTTCCAAAAAAACCTCTCCTCAACCAAATATTATTTCTTCCCTAAATGCCTCTCATACCCTCCAAAACACCACATTTATCACCAAAGCTAAAAACTTGGCACTAACTAAACTCTTTTGGGTTTAACTGGGGCTCCATTGACATCACTTAGCTACTTGTGCAACATATTAAAAAGTAATTCTAGGTATAATGACATGAACTCGTTCCACAAAGTGAACCAAAACACCGCCCCATTCTTGGAAAAGAAAAAAAAGCAGGCACCGACTATGCTCTTCCTCACAAGGCCTCCATTAACCTAGCTGGACTCCTTGTGCAACATATTGTAGGGTAATTCATAAACATTACATGGTTTTTGTCTCATACCCTTGCACCTTGTAAATTGAAAAATGTAATATTAATCCTCATTCACAAACAATGATCATATGTTGCACCTTCTAAACTCTTCTTTGCATTCCCAATGTTACTAGCCTATGAATTAATGTATAAGGCATTTGATGTATTAATTGAGTGGGATTTTAGTCTTAACGTGTTCTCTTAGTTATAAATCACACAACTAAGTTAATAATCTTCTTGGGAAAGTTCTTAACTTTTAGCTAAAATGAATTCATTGTTTTCATGAAAATTAGATACAATAGCTTGTAGCATCATTAATTTATGAATTACTAAATATTGGCGCAACCTTTGAATTTCTCAAGAACAAAAGTCAATTGTCTTTGGAGAATTGATTTATGGGGATTCAATGTTTTTATAATTTAAGAAGAAGAGGAATCTAAACATTGAACCTAAGCGATGGGCTATGAAATATTGTATGCCCTAATAAACATAGTAGGTGCTTTGGTATCATTATTAATTCAATGTAACATGTGACAATCCATTATGAAATAATGACAAAAAATGAGACTAGTCTAGTATTTAGAGACTAGTTATAAATAAGGTTAGCAGGTTTGTGGGTGTTAATATTATCAAGGAAAGTGCTCACTGGATTAGTGATAAGTATTGATAATTTAGTTATGTTTACATATTTTACCAAGATTAAGTTGGTAGGGTAGTCATTATAATATTTTTTTTAACCATAGGCCCAGTTTGGTAACCAAAGAACACACACACGCACACACACACACACATAATAGGTACGGGTCTTATAAATAGTCCATGAATCCTACAATGAATTGTTAGGGTTGTAAGTACACACACACACATAATGTGTATGGGTATCATAAATCGTCCATGAATCCTAGAATGAATGATTAGGGTGTAAG
Organism: Pseudotsuga menziesii; assembly: GCA_001517045.1. Taxonomy (NCBI): domain Eukaryota; kingdom Viridiplantae; phylum Streptophyta; class Pinopsida; order Pinales; family Pinaceae; genus Pseudotsuga; species Pseudotsuga menziesii. Next base: position 536,023 of record LPNX010963554.1, read on the forward strand.
TACTAGTTATTTATAATTGACCTAAACCATAACATAGGCCCTAAGTTCCATCCATGCTAGGCCAACCTTAAATTACGATAATTTTCATATTGGGATGCAATAATATATACTAACATGGAATTGGGAAAATTTATATGGCTCATAATTTGAAAGAGCGTTTATGAAAAGATATTATACATGCACTATTTCATGTAGGAGAATCTTAAATTTGAAAGAAGGAATGTCATGTCCATTGGGGATCGAATGTATCTTAGTAAACAAACTCAATCACCTCCCTTGAAGGGTTCAGAGAGACCACACATTTTACTCTACAGGATTGGATCAAATAATCCAAAGTATGAACCTTGGGCCACATAAAAAATTCCTCAAAATATAAGGTTGCATGGATGATAGAAAGAATCCCCTTCAATTTCCACCTAGAGAGGAGCTAGCTTACCGCTGGCATACATTTCTTGGCACACAATAAAATCAAAAGGAATTTAAACCTTATTAGTTATCGGAGACTCCGTGATCACCATCAAACATCTCTTAGAAAGAAGCCTTTCAAAAGAAATTCATCTAAGAAGAATCATGCTACATACTCCAACTATTGTGAAGACACTAAATAAGATGCAATGTTTCCATGTTTATCGAGATTTAAATAAGGTCGTTGATGCCTAAAAAAAACAAATTAGCCATCTACGCCAAGGTCAAATAATTGAAAAGGAGGAGAAGAAGAGGTATTCAACCACACCCTGAGTTTTATCATTCATCATAATAACACATGAGTGTGAGCAACTTATATCTTGCCCTTTTGCCCATTTTCTATCACATTCATGCTACAAGGAACCTTGTAAAATCAACCACGAATATCGACTTCCCACACTCAACTCTGTAAAATTTCATTGGAACTTCAACTCATGAAGATTGCATGCATCTTCAAAGTTCATGTGGGTGAGTGAAGGAAAATGCATTACATAGGGATGACGTTTTCCATGTCAACCATGACTGAAGGAAATTTGGACAATTTATGTGTTAAAAGACATATTTAATACAAAAATTACATGAAAATGTTACTGCTTTCTTGATTCACAAGGCAAAATGGCTTCCAAAAAAATTAATTTTTGGAAATTGAGGTGAATGGAGGTCCTAGCTCGAATTTTAGAGGGATAAAATGTTTTTTTTCGTCCTCTCCCATGCAAATGTAAATACTAGTCAACTAATTGTTTTTTAGCTTTTTTAAATGAATGTAAGGAAAACTATAGGAAATCCTTTTAAATTTCAAATGCCCTATAATTTACTTTATTGGAGAAGGAGAGTACCTATTGGAATTGGTAGGAAGGTCGATTTAAAGGATCATTAATTGGAAATGTGGACTTCTATGTTAACTACGTGTCAACTTAGGTTTTTCAAAACAAATAAGCATCTACATTTAAAATATTTTTAAATAAAAATTATTGTTATTTTATTAATAGTTAGATAATATTTAATGTTAAATACAAAAGGGTTTTGATGTATATTGTTAATACTTTTATATATATCAAATTAGAGAGTATATATACATATATACATATATACATATATACATATATATACATATATATACATATATACATATATATACATATATACAGATATATACATATATACATATATATATATATATATATATAT
>LPNX010963554.1:538122-557518 GCA_001517045.1 Pseudotsuga menziesii
CATACTTCAACTTTAAACAAAAACAACTAAAACAAAGTGGGAAATATACTTTGACTTTAAACAAAAACAAAAACAACCAAGGGGAGTAGCTAAATATAACAAATAGAACAAAACTAGGAACATAACCAAAAACAAGTTTTTGATTAGGTTTTTGGTAATGTAGGGTTCAATAGTGTGGATCTAACCTAAATTATTCCGAAATTTTAACCCAAAAACCCAAACGAAGATCTTGAGCTCAATCTCCAATTATTATATGAGTATCAAAGAACTATATTGGTGTTCATTCAATTTATGGATCGAAACCTGCTATGGATAGTTACATAATTAACTCAATGATCATCCTAGATCATACATACACATTCATTACTTTCATTACATACATACATTGCTTTGATTACTTATATATTCATTGCATCAAGAGGAGCGAGGTGCTCTACATCCCAATAGGAGTGAGATGTTGTCATGTAACTTTACTCTACCAAAAATAAAAAATAATTAAAAAAATTAATGTCTGCTCATAAAATAAAAAAATTCAAACAAAATGAAAAGTAATAAAAAAATATGTTTACTCATAAAATAAAATATTAAAACCCGTATAAATCCATCTTAAACTTGGATCTAAAAAAAACTACAGCTCAAGAAATTGGATCCCTCTCGGTGCTTGATAGATCTCTATTTAAGATGGATCTATGCTAGTTACTTTTAATCATTCTAAGTGTTAATACCATGAATAATTAAGACCAAAATTATTAATTAGATAAACAAAATTAACAACTAGAATATTTCAACTTTAGACTTGGGAAAAGAGACTTAAATAACCTTTTGGTTTGTAGTTAATAAGAGACATATATATTTATTATACCTACCTAAGGCAGGTATATAGCCATCGTTTAGTCAAATTATAGTTGACTTTAATTAATTTATATACTTTTTCAAAAGTTTTATAAAACCCATATATTAAATTAATATTTTGATTTTTTTTTAAATATATTTTTTCATTTTATGATTGGTTGATTTTAATGATTTGACTAATTTCCTCTAGTGTGCAAATGAAATTGTTAGATATAAAAAAAAATTAAAAATCTAAGTGTCGTGTTTATTAAAATAATCATAATGTCTAATCTTAATATATGTGACAATCACATCACAATGATTAACTATAGCTATATCATTATATACAACTTTTATTTAAATATAATAAACTTTTTTTAAATATATATAGATATATATAAACATCAATATATTGTAATAATTTTTCTATAACAAATTAGAAATAAAATCTAATAATGCCAAGTTTCTTGTTTATTAAAATAGTCATAATGACTAATCATAATGATGTGACAATCACATCACAATTATTGACTGTAGCTATATTACTATATAGAACTTTTATTCAGATAAAATATATATATAAAAACTTTAACATATTATAATATTTTTTATATAAATTTATTCAATAAAATTTTTAAACTAAAATTTCCAAATATTTATTTTGATATTCAATTATGTTTTTTTTTCACATTTCATAAACTAACATATTAATGAAACTCAAGATTGACTTTTTTTTATATTTCTAAAAAAATATATATTGGTTTACTCAAACAAATATGATGATTAATATTTTAGTTAGTTGACAGTATACTAGCAATTGCCCCAAGAAGGTGCAATAATACACCGATAGGTTGGTGGTGGAGGGTATAAAAGACTGAAAAAGAAAACTAAAATCCAGTTGGTGCAGACATGACGTTGTACGTTGAGGAGAACATGAACAAATCCAACCTCAAGACGATACTTCTTTTGAAAAAAGAAAGAATGGAATCTTATTTGATTTGTTTGTTGTTGGGAAGGCATCTTACTCTCTTTGTTTCTTGAATATTCAAAAAGAAGAAAAAATGGCTTCAAAACTTGAGAATATTTTTGAATACCAGAAAAAATTCAGAGAATAAGTCACAAATTTGGAAGATATATGGAAGTACAATCTACTAATAAAATTAAGTATTCTCGAGTTACGAGCATAATAATTTTTCATTCCTACAAAATGATAACTAAGCTAATTTAATTAAGAAGAAGAACTTTGAAATGGTTTGATATTTAAGTATTCTATGTCAATCTTCAATCAAGCTCTAAGTTGAAGAGAATAATTGCTTTTCCATAAGCTAATATGTTGAACAAGAGTTGTGGACAATTCCTTGCTTCATTATTTGCTAGTCAAATTGAAGAAAAATATGATTGGATGCAGTATAAGACCATACCTGCAATCACGTTTTCAAACTTTTCATGATATGAAAGGATGTTGTGGCATATCAACAATTACACTTTACATTACATAAACTATTGGTATCATCTTTAAATACCATCCATCCATTCTGGGCAAATGCACCACCACCTCAAACAAATAGACTTATCTAATCCTGAAGTGTCTATCTTTGTATTGTGTTGCTCTTCTAGGATGTTAATTCAAGTTCGGCAGTATGTAAAAGTTTGTTCTCATCACCAGTAATCCCTACAGGAATATACTATATCAATTAAATGATGGAAATGATTTGCAATTGCATATCTAACAATCATTTTTTGCATGCCAATATTGTAGAAAAAGTTGGTCGCACTGATCCAATCATGACCTCCACAAAGTTTCTTTCTGATGTGGGTGGTAAATCTAGGGCTTGTACTAATAAAATCCCAAAAGGGATAGCTACGAATGCAAAGCATGTGTTCTACTACCACCTTGTCAACAATATGAGGCGCAAAATTTGTATTATATGCATAAATTGTCGTCTCAATGTTATGCTCAGTCAATATTCATAATATTGATGATTTTTTTTAGATTAAGGATGCGATGTCTTCCACCAAGAATGCATGTACCTTGCTATTTACTTCAATGAAGTTGAAAACTAGTGTCATTTTCAATCCCATCTCTTTCATGGTTGTTCTCACCTTTGTTGCATCATCCCATCTACCTATCATAGCATATGTGTTTGATAAAAGAACATAATATCTGGAATTTTGGGAATTGAGGACAAATAGGTGCATTTCCCCACATTCTGCTAACACAACAGTATGATGAATCATGCAGGAACCAAGCAAGGATTCCCAAACATCAATGTTGGGTTGCATATGCATATTGAGGATAAAATCATTTGCCTCATCTAGATGCCTAGCACAACCAAGAACATCAACCATACAAGCATAATGCTTTGCCTTTGGTCTGATAATTGTGAGTTAAATTGTAAGTTAAAGTCATTGGATATTTTATTACCTCATTACAAGGCATTATGACTGATACATGCAGATCCTTGCCACCATTGGCAACCTCCATCATTGTAATTCAATGAGAACTCTCAATATTTTGGGAAGGATCTGGACCAGTTGCAATGAATACAACAAAGAAAGTATCGAATGCATGGGCATTGAACCCCACCATGGCACTAGCCAATGCAGATCCAATTTAGGAATTTGAGCATGTCCAATTCCAAAAAAAATGGAATAGTAATCTTCAAGACCTTCCTAACAATAGGCTTAGCAATAAAATCCTCATAGACTGCTGATTTTCTAATGCCCTACAATCCGAGTCATAGCCGTGGGTTTCTTGTCTGTATAGAAATTACCTAACCACATACCCCAAATTTGGCATTTAAACAAAATTCCAACCCAACAAAATTAAAGAAAAGGAGCAAAGAGTTTACCAAAAATAAAATAGGGATGAGCCAAAATTCAAATACCAATCAAAATTACAATAGGAAAAAACACTAGAAACATTGATAACATCCATATCAAGAAACGTGTCCTGAATGAAATCTAAAACATTCTACATTCCTTCAAGGATACCAAATTCATCCCCATGGAATCCCAAGTGAAGTAAGAAAACCTAATGTATAGATTCATCCATGCGATTCCACACCGTATTGTGTGTTCTATTCCACACTGTAAACCTTGCATCCTGGAAAATGTGTCACCCTTGATATGTCGATCAGATTAATAAGAAAAAAAAACCCACAAAATGGTTATTACACATTATTTGGACAGTCATAGGAATTACAAAAAAAGGGGTATGTGGGGCAGTTGCAGATTCTCTTAAACACAAGGAATCTCCTATGCCCTTTTCCTTCTATGTAGAAAGCATCCGACACATTTTTAATTAGATTAACTAATTTACAAGAACCATATTCAGCCAGATATAAAGGTATTCCAAATAGTTTATGATATTTTGCTAGAATATCATCGAGTAGCAAGCTTCTTTCAAGGGTATTTACAAGCTGCAAAAGTTTCCCTTTCAAACCTTCAATATCACCTGGCTAGACCCAAGAAGTTGAATTTGGTCGTGGACTAGTATAAAGAAATGTCCTAGATCGACCAACAGTTGTAATATGTGATACTGGAAGAGATTGACTAAAATTTAAAAGCATAGAAGAAGTTCTACCAATAGGAATATTGTTTTGCACAAATGAAGATGATGGCAATGGAAAGCTATTGAAGCCCATTGAGATGCTCGCATTAGCTTGTGCCGTTGGTCCTGCCAATGAAATTCTGGAGAAAATTGTAACTAAATGTGTTGAATGCAATGTATAAGTTTGGGCTGAACTTGTTCCAACAATGTACCCATTCTATGAAATCCCTCTATAGACAATAGCCTCTTCATGATTGGGAGACCTGAGTCATTACTTGAGAAGCACACAAGTATAAAAATCCAACTCAAGTGACCATGACAAAAAGGATTTTGTAGGAACAAGACCTTCACCCTTATCCATATAAATATTAACATGTGACTGGACTATAATTTTCATTGCAAATATGGATGCCTTGGGTGACCGTTATCCTACACAAAGGGACACAAAGAGAATTTGACAAGCACGGGTCATTAAGAAATCATCTTGTGAGTGGACCTAAAGCTCTTATCAACGTTTTCATCTACCATAATTCAAATCCATCCTTTGCATTATTTGAACTCTTATACAAATAACCATAAAACCCAAAATTATGTATCCCCTAACAAAATTGCAAACCATTCCACAACAAATCAACTTTACATCTGACATCCAACAAAGTTATATGCCAAATAATTCCTTCCATCCATTAAAAATATTAGAAGATTAAAAGATTTCCATCTCACACCTATTACCACCTATTTGATTGTCTCTAACCAAAATACTCCATACTGGAAATTAGGCATACATCAACATTACATATTTCCATGCACACAATGTGAATTCTATCATGTTTGGAAAGAAAATGGGTATGAATGGTACTTATTTCCCAAGTAGATAACTCTTAAAACATCTCACAGATAGATATCTATTTCCATTCTACTTAATAAGGAACATCTAACAAATTGTTCAACTAAAATTGATCCTATGGACAATTGTATCTCCCTTACTCTTAAAACTACCACTCCATTCAAATAAGCCATGTTATACTTCATGCGCCATCTTTTACAGTGACATATAGGAGCAGAACTTTTAAAATTTTACTTTTTGAGATATTTTATCGGACTGTGCTATCAACTAGCAGCCTAAGCATATCTATTGTCAATTGATTTGATTGGATACCATTGTTACCTAATGATTTCTAAACTGATCTTTCATTTGGATTTATACCACTAGTTTGTATTGTGATGTCATTTGCATTTCTAAAAAAAAAGATGTTGAAATCTTTGCTTATTATAAACATTCAGCTATCCATTATTCCATGGCCACTATACATTATTTACTTAATTCATGGAACCAATAACCATAATTCATGGAATTGATAACCATCATAAGACATGGAAAATTGAATTGAGAAGTAGAGAAAATGGTGAAGGATGCTGACATGAAGAAACTACAATAACATGTCACAAAACTGTGAACACAACAACAAAATAGGAATGGCAGGGTTGCAGAGCTACAATCAGAGGCAGAGAAAGTTACAGGTGTCATTATACATGTACACAAAAAAGTACGACAACCATTCGGTTCAGCGGGACTTACAACTTTGGAACACATCAATTGTGAACTTGTGGAAAACTTGAAGAAGACAGAAGCATAAGTGTGATAGGAGACTAAATAGGTAGTGAAAATATTTCAGGATTTTCAAAGCAAGGTCATAATAATAATAATGTGGCTTTGGACGAGCCATAGGTGAGTGTTGGGGCCTATTGGCCCTATGAAAATTTTGACAGGATGAACTCTACTTGAGAAGATAAATATTCTAGTCGCGAGACAAAAAGGAAGTTGTGGAGGAAGAAGAGTTGAAGGAGAGTCGCGACAGAAGAAGAATAAAGTAGTCGAAAAGGGAAGTTTGACTTATCATGGGTAAAGAGTTAGTTAGAAAAAAGCACACTTTTGGTAATAAAGCATAATTGTATTTTGGGACGATAGTGCCTATTTTCAGTTGTAACTGAATGTACTAAAAAAAAGTAATGACAGCCTATCAGCTAACAAAAATTATTCGGTTGATTAAGACTTGTAAAATCTTATAAAATGGAGAACACAAGTTGTGTGTGGTTTGCTCGTTGTTAGTTAGTGATTTAGAGGCTAGGTTGAAGAGAGAAGAGAGCTTCTTAGCTAGAGAATTGATCCATACTATGTGTAGATCGACAATTGATACAAGAAGAGAATAAATACATGGAACCAAAACCAATGAGAATAAGAGGAGATAAGTATGTATGTATTGTAAAGAACATATAAAGAAGAGTATAAAAGTTGTGTGTGCAGACGAAAGATGCTAACCAAATTCTCATGCCAAATGAAGAGCACCTCTATGGTTTTTCCCGGATGGGTTCCCACATTAATTGTTGTCTCTGTGTTTCTTTGATAATTATATTTATGTCGAATGCAAGTATGTAGTGAATTAGTGGATTTGAATATGTCACACAACGCATGTTTATGAATAAACCCATATATATGTGTGCATGTGTCGCACCGCTAATAGATTGAATCTGTGATAAGTATTTTATGTTAATTGTTGTGATATGTGTCGATGAATGAGTAAATTGTTATCTTGAATGAATAAACAAACAACAAGAAGTATAATTCTTGGCTTTGGTCGAGTGATTTGATAAATTATTGTAAGAATAGAAATCCCCACATAACTGCAAAAACCTAGTTCTGGGAGTTCCCATAAGATATCTCGGGTGAGACTGCATCTACGTTGCAGGTGTTGTCGACGAGGTCATACTATGTCGAGTCGATATCTCCGGCTTTGTTGACGAACAAGGGATCTGAATCTGGGTTGACCGAAAGCACACCAACACCAGCCATGGATCATAGGGAAGTACTTTGAGAGTTCTTTTCTAATGTGTATTCCATCGAGAAAAAAAAGGGGAGAGATAATTTTTTCTTCTAAAAGGATCTTGTCTTTATACAATCAACCTTATATTGGACTTAACAAAAGAGTGCATCATTGATCCTTTAGAGAATATTTAAGAAGGTATAAGTGATATGTAAATGGTAGGCTTATGGCTTGTCCGTCGCACCAACATAGATCTTTGCGAAAACATTAATTAAATGCTTTCTTCTAGATGGAACACTACCCACATATGGTTGCAAATTAACAAAAATTTAAAGCAAAACCACAGTGATCTAATTGACCATAAAAACGTTTTTATTAATCTCTGAGTTGTTAATATCAACATAAAACATTTTCTTTATCTTTAGGATATTTAATTTGCATGCAATAGAAAAAGAAAAGTGTCTGGCATTGTTTAAGTACCCCAAACATCCACAAAAACACGCAGGCATCTATAAATTTACCCAACACCATTAAAATTCACTCAACACTATTTAAAAAGCACCCCATGCATTTCTAGATTTCTTGAGGAATGATAAAAATGTCGCATGTATTTATTAAATTTTCCTAGATATAATAAAAAAAAGTCCTAGCAGACATAAAAACACCCAAGGCATCTATTAAATTTTCCCAAATATGATAAAAACATCCTACCAAAGTTAAAAATCCAATGGGAAAACCAATGTTTTATGGAGATTTGTGTTATTGCTCATAAGATAAATACAGATAAGTGAGCTATATACCAATACTATGCATTATTACTCACTTATAAATACAAAAATTGGAGATGAGAATGGCTCATAAACACCTTTGGTGTTTGTGGACAGGCTTCTTGACTCCTTCATCCACCATTCTTCAAGCAAGTTAACCTCTTCAAGTTGTCATTGTTGCTACTACCCTATGCCTTCTTTCCTCCTCTCTTGCTTCCCCAAGAATGAATCCTCCTCTACTCCAACCTTTATTTTTTTATTGATTGGCCTTGTAAGGAAAACCATCACAATGGTCCGTTTCTTCTTCCAAGAAGAAATTGGACTATTCTCACTTTTCCAAACAATTAATGTTTTAACAAATAATTAGAAGAGAGGTTATTTATTTATTTATTTATTGAGGATCTAATTTGGATCAATAGCCAATCACTAAAAGGAAAAAAATCACATGACAATCAATTAAAAAAAATTAAGATAAAATGTAAAAGTGTGGCATGTATTTACAGTGTGGAAGGATTTGGTTTTAAAAGAGAGATTGTGAATCATCGTATCTATTTGATAATTTGATACTTGTGTATTTGATTAAAAAGGACATAAATAACAAAGTAAAGATGAAGATGGTTTATTGAGTTGTGAAAATATTGATTTATATATATTTAAATTATTTTTAACTCACTAATGCGTTAACTAAAGGATGTGAGGTATGAAATGAGATGTTTGAAATAATGAGAGTGGAGAAGATATATTATCTTTTTCTTATCTCCCATCCACACCTATATAATGATGAGTATGGAAGTGTAGGGGGGAGGAGAGTTATAATATATCCCGTACTCGTAAATGAATGAGGTTGGAGGAAAGATATCTTAATGTCTCTCCCACTTTCACTCTCATTATGACTGAGAGTGGGCATTATGATTAAAAGAGGGGAGAGATATTATAGAAAAAAATCTTTATTATGATTTAGAATGGGGATGAAGGAGGATATGGATAAGGGTAAGAGTAGAAAAGATATATTAGAAAAAACATAATATGTTTCTATACACATGATGTTACACACATGATTATGTATTTGTATTAAACAAGGGTTGTAGTTGAACTAGTCGGTATGATAATATACAAAAACGAAGTTGTCTCTTTGGTCAAAATGCATTTTACTTATACAAAAACGAAGTTACCTATTTGGTCAAAATGCATTTTACTTATCTATCCATTAGGCTCTGAGCCATAAATATTATTAGCATCGATTACATAACATTTCAAAAAGTGTTGCTAGTCACTTGCTAATGTAAACCTTATATAAAAACACCTAAATATAATAGGAGAGGAGATATACAACCCTAAGAATTCCACAAGCTCAAGGATCAAAACTTCCTATCCCTATAGCCACCAACCAATATTCACTTTCTCGGAAAACATAATTCCATTTGGACTTAAGAGCTACAAAATAAAAATAAATCAAAATAGAGGATTCATTTAATGCTTACTCGATTAGTCTATTGTAGCCATGAAGTATAAAAGCCAAGTATTTATATTCACCCCTGGTTAACCTGCTCACAATAATATGAAACACAAACCAAAATCCACCTTTAAGAAAGAAATAGTTATCTATTGCATTAAATCACCATCAATTAATTACGTCAAGGAATGTGCGAGGGTGATGCAAGTCTCACCATGGTGTGTCCACATCTTGAGGATTGTAATTAAACTTAAATGAGATGGCATGAAGCTCTCTTCCCCATTTTGTTATGAACTATACTTATCATTCCACCACACATACATATATATATATATGTATGTATGTTGAATATATTTTTGGGTTACTAGTCTAATGTAGAAAACAAATTCATCTTACAAAGCTAATTCTGGTTATGAACCAATTTTTTCATATTATTGATCCTATACATTTGACAACTTTATGATACATATATTTGCCGGATATCCTTTGTAATGTGTGTCTCCCTTTATGAGGTCTTTCCTTTGTAATGCATGTCTCCCTTTATGTGGAGGTAGAATGCACGTTCCTGGCACCTGGCTTCTCTGCTGCAATTACACTTTGTTTAGTCCCATTGTCTAGTAACAATCGTGAGATTTTTTAAGGAAAATATATGCCAAGATGCACTCATAGATATATATATAACGTTTGTTACATCCTCTTCTCTCGGATATTTAATTATTGAGCTAATTAGTAGATTAGTCTTTATGAAGTATTGATCCAACCAGCTGCACTTCTCTTTTTAAATAAACCAATTGTAGCAACTTGCAATATTTCCCACCATAACAGAGAAAGTTGAGCTAATATTATTTTCTTCGATGATAAATGAGAAAAACAACTAAGTAGACTCCATCTGTGAAAGGTTCAATACAGAAAACCCATATTGGGAGAGCTAATAAACTGAGATTGAATAACAGACATTAATCTTGAGGTATTTTGCATACTCGAAAAATGCAAATTACTTTTCACCGAGTTAAATTTTTTATCAAGTGATTGTTAGGGCATCTCCAATTTGCAAAACCGCGTTCTGAACTACATTAATTTTGATTTCTAAACTTTACAAACTCGGATCTTAAATTGGCCGCTGAAAATGATATAAAAGCAGTGGAAAATTCCCAACTCAAAATTGGAAGCAATTTCAAAATGTATTGGGAAATGGTCCCAAACGACCACCTTCATCACACATGACAAGGAGCTATATAATAATCAGTTTTCTTCCGTTCCCCATTTCAAATAGAGAAAGCAACTGGACTTCATAGAGCTTCCCCAACACTACCAAATGCTACATGTATGAACCATTTCATGAATAGTTGTGCCAGAATCAGCCATAAGTAAGGAATTGGCATTGTAATCGAAAAAGAAAATATCATGTCCAATATAAAATATTAGAGCGATGAGGATGAGCTCATGTGAAAAAACACGACACATTCTATGTGTTTTGTTAAGGAAATATGTTCAGCATGCAAAATCGGTGGCCTTGAAAACATGAGGTAATTAAACTCTCTAAGATACAGGAGAACAGTCTCAGTGCCCAACAAGTTATGAAGATGATGGAAGCCATTACCGTGGGATGGTCACTGTTACTCTTGTTATCCACCTTTTTGTACCATAGTTGGGTCACCTAAGGAGCCGTCGGTTGACAGACTTGTTCAAAGTCTGATTCCATTGTATCAATTGATCCGTCTGCTTGTCTAGCCAATATTGGCTAGTCACTTTTTTATTTTGAATAATTTTGACCATGGCCCCATGGGGTTTGTAATAAAATGTGCTGGTAGGATATTTTTGAGTGGTTCGGTCTCCTAAGACGTAGAATCGCAAATAGGGTATTCCAAGGAGTTTTTTTCCCCTGACAATTATGCTTTGCCTTCAGCCGAGTATAATTGACGAGGTTTTCTCCTGCTTCCTCCAAAGCTGGAATGCCCGATGTTGAATTCTGGGACTTGGGGGGCTATTAGAGCCCAACTGAGTGTTATAAGTCTACTAGACATTATTTAGGTAGATCATGGTCATGTCCTAAGTCATCTAGACACATAAAAAAAATTCAAATTTTTTTTTTTCGAACAGTCAAATTTTTCTTTAATTTGTTAATTTGTTAATTACTTTTCCTAAGTTTTTTGGGTTAATTTTTCCATAAATTAAATGAAAAAACCTGTTCGTGATGCGGACTTAGAATTCAGTGATTGAAGGCTCTAACCTGAAGCCAAAAATCATTCTTGATCATCCAGCCAGTCAAAACCAACTTTCAGATCAGCAATCGGACACATAATGCCTTTTTACTCAAAAAAGTCAGTTTTGAGTAAAAAAATGATTTTGAGTAAAAAAATGATTTTTATATTAAAAATGATTATTTTGGAGAAAACTAAAACTCTCCAAATTAATCCAAATTCAGTAAAATAAAAGGATAAATGACATCTCATGGAACACTTATGATGATTGGATTTATCATAACTCAGCTTCAGTCATCATTAAGAGAGCAATTAATTTATTATAAGTTATCAGACATGTCATCTCCAGCTAAAGATGAGATGGAGAGCTCTCATTGGTCCAGTGATTTGATCGAGGTGAAGACTGAAGCTTGCACCATCAGTGGGCTTCCCAAACCTAGCTCAGGCTCCTGCCAGACCTAAAGGATGAGCTTACCTACATCCAGACTCACATGTGTGGCCTCATCCTTGGCTTGTTTTCAATGCACAGGTTTGGAGTGGGGGCGCCTTGCCTGGGTGGAGGCCTCCCTTCACTCCCTGTTCTCTGGTTTAGGTCTGGGATCTTTGTTAGGTGGCTAAGCTGGTTAGGGTTGGTTTTTTGGTTTTAGGGTTTTAGCACTCTCTCATTTGTTAAATAGAGGCTCTTTCAGCTCTATTAGGATGGACTTTTGGGGCATAGAAACTCTGCAAAAATTGTAATCATAATTTCATTCAATAAAGCTTTTCGACTTTGGAGGTCTACGGGATTGTCTCTTCATTGGTGGATGTGTTGTATGAAGTGATTTATTTCCATTCTTTCAATTTGTTATATATGTATTGAATCAAACAACTAGCTTTATAAGTCTATTATTAGAACATAAGATTTAGCATTTGCTGCTGTCAAGTTGGTTTATTATGCAAATTTTATCATAATCTAGATGGATACAAATATTCAGTTATATGAAGTATTGATATTGATTTGCATATTCCTAGCATACTGGTTTTTATTGTTTGATCTCACTGGGTATCAAGTTGGATTGTTTTTACAGATCTCGCCATTTGGAGAAGGGTGCGAGCTCAGCTGCATCAAACTCATCTCCATCATCATAAGAACCTTCTAACATTGTTGACTTTTAGGACCTACAGAGAGTTTGGATTTTTCCAAGAAGAAAAAAACAAGGAGATCTTCCTCCAAAGTTCCATTTCAAATTCTTTCATAAATTTAAATACTTCTTGGTTACCCAACTTCCTTCCTCTAGTTCTCCCTTTGCTCCTTGACTTCTTTTGTTTCCTTGCTTGCTAGCCCCTTTCCTCCTTGACTTGTTTGCCTTTTCTCACTTTTTCTTCTTCCCGACCCCATTTTTTCTCTCTTTTACTATCCCTTTTCTCCATTTTGGACAGCCCTGGTGTGCCCTAGCTTTCTTCCCTTGTTTGTCTCTTTTTGCCCTAGTTTTTGGGCTTCCTTTAACCTTGTTTTTGGCCATTTCTTTTACTTTTTGTTCGCTGTCCCGTTTTGCATTTTTTATGACAGCCACTTACTTCATGGTTCACTGTCCTGTTTTGCACTTTTTATGACAGCAACTTATTTCATGGTTCGCCGTCCCGTTTTGCACTTTTTATGACACCCACTTATTTCATTGTTCACTGTCCCGTTTTGCACTTTTTATGACAGCCACTTATTTCATTGTTCATTGTCCCTTTTTCTTCAATTTTGTTCATCCCTTAGCTTCTTAGTTGGCTGCCCTTTTCTCCCCTTTCTTTTGTTTTGATCCTTGCTTAGTTTGTTTGCCTTCCTTCTCTCATCTTCTATTGTTTCAGCCCCCCTTTCCTTTTGTTCTTTTTACTCTCTTCAAACTTCTTCCCTTTACCCTTTTCAAAGTTTAATAAAAGATCTCAAAAGTAAAAATACAAGGCACTCTCCTTTTTACAGGTTATAATTTTTGTAGAGTTATTGTGCCTTTATCTGAAAAGCCCTTTCAAGGATCAGGTTCCTTAAGGCACATTGTAAAGTTTAATAAAAGATCTCTGTTTGAGTGGGGTTTTTAAGTCCCCACTCTCTTCCTCCCTAATTTGGAGAGGCTTGTGTTGTGTGTATGCTTTGAGTAGTGCTAGTTTTCATCATTCATTGCATCTCATGCTTAGATCACTAATTGTTAACTCATCACTTTTAAGTTGATTATTCAGTTTAAATTGTTTATCTTTCTAAGATTAATCAACCACTTAAATCTCTTGAATCTCACCATAAGGTGGATCAAGAGTGCTCTCTATCGGAGAGTTTAAGCAACTAACATCATCTTGTGCTTGTTTAATCAATTAATAATCCATAAGTAAGACTCTTGAACTTGCAAGAACACAAGTCAAGAGCACTCTCTATAGAAGAGCATTTTAGATTTGCATAATCCTTGCATTAGCTTCATATAGATTAGCTAAGTCTCTTGAACCACGGTCATAAGACGAGGTCAAGAGCGCTCTCTATCAAAGAGTTTTAATTAATTAACTTAACAAAATTCGCAACTCATGCCCCTTTTAATTAATTAACCCCCTTTCCTCCTTGCCGGAGTATGCTCTGACCAATCCTAGATCGGAATACCTAGAAACGACATTGGATCTCTAAACCCCACAAGAGGAACTTAACTAAAACTTTTCCCCATAACCAATGCACCGCCGTTGTTCGATAAATACCGAAGCATGTGGACAAATTCCAAGTGTGGGCGTCGAGCTACCCAATCTGGGCACTGGTAGTTAAGTTATTGAACACTTACCTTTGACCCGAGACAAGTCCGTCATGTCTTCGAACGGAGCCACTGAAGGTATTACCGGTTAGGAAATCCAGCTACCATAAGTGAAGATCACAAGTAAAAACTCTTAAAACTTACCAAGAGCAATTGCAAAACCTCACATTCACTGGCATCTTTTGGGGTTCACATCATATTTACATTCAAAACATCTCTGATAAGTTGACTCCATAGGCACTGGTCCTATCTTTTACGCATTGTTGATAATCTAGGCCATTTGTCCATCGAATGTTTGATTATAGATCATATCTGTGAATGCTTTATCTATTTTGTGAAGTTCTCAAATATTTATCTATCTTTCAATTGTAGTGATAGCAACGTGGATTGCTTTGTCTTGTCCTCAATTCATCACATTAATCATTTTAAATCACAATAACTCCTAAACAACACCCATCCGCATCCGAACCATCTAAAAATTAACTTAAAACATTGAGCCATAGAAAACTCTTTGTTAGGGACTACCCCCCTTGGCTTCGTTAGGAGTTAGCCTAAACGGAGGAGCTCGAAGTAGGTGACAGTATCTAGCTCTGTGCTTGCCCCCAAGGTCACACCTCTCCAACTTTCTCAAGTGAGGAGACAGCTTTTAGAAGATTTCTGCTGCTGGTGTGCAATTGGCAGACAACATCTTTTGGCGCTGTTGCCGGGGACAAATATTTTTGTTCCTGGACGACCTTTGTTTCTTTTAATTTTTTACCTTTTTATCCTTTTTGGTAGTTTTTTAGTCCAATCACTCTCTGAAATTAGACTTAATTCCACCTGGCGACTCCACTATTAGTTAACACCTCAAGGTATTCTACTAGAAGAAACTTTGTAGGTTTGGTCGATTTCAACCCTGACCCCGAAAAGGTCTTAAGGAGGAGATTAAACAAACTATCTTCTCGCAGGATCCTTGCAGAACTTGGATCTGAGTCTGTTTTAGACATCCACATTTTATTTCCTCAAAACATTAATACCATTGTTTCTAACAAAATGGGCGAGTATTTTACTCAGCTTGACTTTTCTCAGATAGTAGGTCAACCCCACCATCTTCCAGACAAAGCTGTCGAGAAGCTCCCGATGTATACATGCACTGATGCCATTACCTTCGCCATGCACCTCAAGAACTTTTCTAGATGTATCAACACTTATGTCAATGATCCAGTCAGCCAACATGATTACATGTATATGAAGTTATTTGCTCTATCTCTAGATGGAAAGGCCGGCAACTGGTATAGCAATTTACCAGACAACTCCTTTTCTACACTTGAAGCTTTCAAGACTGCCTTTACTAACAGGTTTGGTGAAAAAAAGGAACCTAGGCATCAGCTGGCTTCTTTAACAAACATAAAGAAGAAGGAGAATCAGACTATGGATGAGTTCAATCAAAGATTCACAGAACTATCCAATGCCATCCCTGCCATTTACAAACCACCTGCACCATCTATCTTGCTTTATTACATTGATGCACTTAGTGGGAAGATGCAATATCAGATCAGGGATAAAGAACCCACTACTCTTCTAAACGCACAAGAAATAGCAGTCAAAATAGACAGAAATATGCAGTCTTTGGGTGAATCCAACCTTCCTGGTTATTCAAAGTCCTCGACTATGTTAAAGTCAAATGAGCATAAAGAAGAGGATTCCTACAGAAAACAAATGATGGAAATGAAGGAAAGACTTGGAAGAATGGAAGATGAACATCTAGCTCAAATGAAAGAGATGTAGAAAAAAGGTCATTAGTATGGAAAGAGCACAATCACAACCTGTCCCAAGAACATTTCCTCCAAAAGTAAATTGGCAAAGAAAGGCACCCAACCATGAACAGAGGCCTCCTCATCAACTAGAGTCCGCTAACATGGTTGAGCAGTATAAGCCATTTTGTAGGGCATGTAAAGACCTTCATGAAGAATCTTCTTGTTATTATGCATGCTATGTTCAGGAGCATGGTTTTCCAGAGGGTTGTGGTCCTAAAGCATCATAAAGTGAGCCTAAGTACATAAACTGTGTAGATGACATGCATGATATTTCCAGAGAAAGTTGGAGAGAGACAAAACAATATTCAAGAGAGCCTGAATACATTTACATAGTTAGACAGCTCCATCCTGTCATCATAGAAACCCGGGGTCAAGTTGAAGATTATAGTCAGCAATTGGATGATCTCACTAAAAAATTTAGCACTAATCCTACTAATGAGCATAATGATGATAGTTTGGAAGGTTTACTACCTTGTGACCTGTTTCCGCCTTTTCACACACCTGGATCACGTGGCAGAAATCTTCAAGCCACTCGGTGTGTCCTTGGGGGCAAATCTCGAGTCAAGGGTGTCACCTTGTTCTTGACTCCTCCGTTTAGGCTCAACTCCTAACGAAGCCAAGGGGGGTGGACCCTATTAAGTTACTAAGGATGACTTCTTAGTGTGGTGATGTTAACTGAATCAGTTATTTAGGAGTTTGAATATTTTAACCATAAACAATTAAAGATGACAAGATACGAAGATACACACGAAAGCACAAAGTTGATACACAATATATATATGAAGCAAAAATGACCAGTGCCTTAATAATGGAGTCAAATCAAAGAGATTGATGTACTTGCATGTGCTTGGAGTGAATGTTTTGCGATTGCATCTTGGTATGTTTTAAGTTAAAATTGGAGTATGGGTTGTTTAAATTAGGCTAAGGGGGGACTCCAGATATACCCGAGAGTACTTGGAGTATGTCCAAAACAAAACCTATACGGCTACCCGCAAGGAATATGTGGGCTGAAATGGAGTCTCTGGGGCTATGTTTGTAACGCACCCATTAGGGTGTGACAGATATCGGCACCCCGAGGTCACTTTTCAGTAGGTTCCCGCTTCCTTTGGGTATTTTGCCACCGTAAAGGTTTGATTGAGGTGTTGGATTTTCACCTGATGGTTTGTTAATTGGGGAAGGTGAGTCCTAATTATGCTAGTCACCCAAGTGCTTTTGATACAGCTTGACTGATCGGATGAACCGCAGCCAAGTGCAGAGCATACACACTGGAGTCTTGTAAATTTTAATAAGTTTTAAAAGATGTGTTCTTGTTTAAAAGAAAAGCCTCCAAGAACCTCTTTCGATCCAAGTGGATCTCAATCGGGGAATCGAGGATGGGTTAATTTTAAAATGTTGATAAACAAAAGATGAAAAAATAACACAACTACACAAGTCTGGTTTTCTGATTAATCCTACCACGAATCTCTTTCCCCTTGCGGGTCACTCGGGAAATCGTGGGGTAAGTATTATGATTACTTTGAAATGTGAGATATGGAAAATGGAATTAATAACAAGATCAAAAACACTACCCTGCAAATCAGATCAATTCTAGTAAAAGAAATGAATAGAAAATGACGAAAATGGCACCGACGCGAATCCCCCCAGGGGGGATGGGGAATGGGCTCGAAAGAGCCTATTCCAAAGGAAATTTCATTTATTACTTGTTACAATATTAGAGGACTGATATATCAGTCCTTCTTGGTCCTTATACAGGATGAAACCAAGATCTTACAGTTTATACAAAAAATTTACAAATTATGTGACAAAAGAGAGACCCCTAGGGGGATTTGAGCGCTCCCAAAGCCACTTTGGACAGAAGCTTAATTTCTTCTCTTTCAGACCTGCTAAATGACAGCGAGCGAGTTAGAATAAAAAATTCCCAAATCACTTTAAGAGTACCTTTGGGTCATCCTACTTTATCTCAAATTAAACTAGCTAAACCGACAAAAAGGAACCAAGGAAAGCAAGCTTTCCTTGGGATCTTGACTTGCTGTTTGTGCAGCCAATTAAAATCAATGATATTGCAGAATATTGAATTTATCGTACAGCAAAAGAAACTACCTTAACAGCAAGCTATTAATTTTTCACTAAAATACTTGCAAAACTAAGGCAATTTTAGCTAGATCTCTTGAATTTGAACTTTATGCACAAAATGAAACTAAGATCTAGCAATTTGGAGGGATATTGATAATTAGATCTATGTATGCTTTTCTTGATGAGATAGATCAGATTTAAAAAGAAACATTAAAGTAACCAGTTTGAGGAAAGTTTAATAATTTTAAAGGAGAGAAAGGGGAAGAAAGGTGCTTGTTGTTGAAGTAGATCTGCAAAGGAAACTTGTTAGTGGAATGCAGAGGGGCAATGTCTTCACAAAAATTTGGATGTGTAGTGGAGTCAAACTAGATCCACAGCTCGTCCAATCCTTAGATCCACAGCTCGACCAATTCTTGCTACCTGAAAGCTAAACACACAATCCTGTACAAAACCTCATGAGATCTGGATATATATATGAAAAAGAAACAAGGATTACATGCAAATAAACTTATTAAACATCTATAATCAAGATCTTATAACATATATTCTATGAGATATAAGAAAAACAAGTAACCTTACTTGCCCAACTATACTCCTATTGATTCAGCTGAATCGTTCAAGCCAGACAGGGTTCAGATGTAGAAATTGAGAGAGAAGCCGGCAACATCAATAGCCGTAAGACAATGCTTAATCCACACATATGAGAGCATTACACCATTTAGCCTCCAAAGCTTCTTTATTTCAACAATTGAAATATTACAACAGTATTACAATGGCAAGCCCTTCAGTCCAGCTCTAACTAGCTTGGAAGAGGCTGCTGTGCTTGGATTTATACAATTTACAGGCCATCTAGCCCAAGGGGGGCGCAATTACTCATGGAATCAAGTGAAATCAATTGATGGAGAGTCCATCAATGCCTGATCTGAGTCTCACTGAGTGCAACTGCCAATCGGGGGGCTGATCTGACTGACACCTCAACCTGTTGACTGAAGAATCCACCAAAAATCATCCAGTTGAGCCAAAAACGTGTTGAGGAGAGAGGAAGGGTGAAATTCCCCATAAAGACCACTGTAGATCAACTCTGGATCTGATTTGATCCCCTCCTTCAGTCAAGGATTTGTCATATCCAGTCAATCTGCTCCAGATCTGA
>LPNX010963554.1:557757-579944 GCA_001517045.1 Pseudotsuga menziesii
ATAAAAAACACCTGAAAAACTAAAAAATTGAAAAATTGAAAAACACCTAGGGGGACTTAAACATGTTCATATGACTCAAAAATGATGTCTAGCATGCATATACATTGACACATAGACTCTAATAACCTCAAATAGGCCTAAATGCCAAGTCGACCACCCCAACTTTGGAGGTATGGAGTGAAAAACTCAGAAATTATCAGTCGTTTGTTCAACAACCAATAATAACTAACGGAAAAAACACCTTGGGCTAATCGGATTGACAAATGAAGTCTAAGATACCGAATCTTTTACAGACACTATCATGCTAGAACATTTATTACAATTCCCCCATGGGGTATGAACATGTGATATGATACAACAAAGCTTCCCGGAAGCAAGACTGAAAGCTCTCTGAAGTCCGAACAAGTTAACCCTGTCCGGTTCACCAGGCTCACTTGATAGAAAACCACTAAGTACAACTTAGGTGGTAACATGACCTTTTTTCTGAAGAAGATGACTATGATCATGAGGAGGGATATAGAATCAGATGTGATATAAGTGAGGAAGAATCCCTTACATCTGAGATGGATGATAACTTTGAGACTTCAATTAAAAATCCAATCTTAGAAGTCTCATGTGATGAGATTCCTCCATGCACTCCACCGAATGACAAATATTTGGAAAATTGGGTCCCCTGTGATATCTTTGAAACCCAGCTTTTTGAAGAAGATTGTTTGGAGCAAAATGAGAAGTGTAGACATGGACTTGATATCAGTGATGAGGCATCTCTCATATCCGACATAGATGGTGATGATGACTATTGGACTTTTATTGAAAATCCAACCTATGATATCTTTGAAAATATTTTTGAGAATCTCATCTATGATATGTCCAGCAAGGGGAGTTGTTTTTCTAAGACTTATGAAAGTTATAAAGAAGAGCAGTCGGAGTTTTCATATGATCAGTCAAAATTGTGTCCGAGTATCGGTAATAAGGATTTGAACAAGCAGTGTAGTGATGAATCAAATGGGATACAACTAGTTGAATTTTTTTCTCAGCCATGGTCTTCACCTATAGATGTCTCTTATGTTTTGGAGCAACTCGGGGCTTATACAACGAGTTATTATTTGATAAGCCTTGATGATCAGCATGATGGAGTAGTCGACCTGCCACATCATCTCGATTTGTATATCAACGCTATCTAGTCATGGATGGAAGCAGCCTGCACGAGCACCTACCCATTTGGGAAGACGTTTGATGACATTATTCATGCCTATGATTCCCCATCCAACCCACCCATTCTGGATCATCACGTAGGTTAGCATTTTCTAGAAATTATGTCCCTACTTTTGCTGGTAACCAAAGACAAGGCAAAACTTTTTTATATTAATAAAATGCTTAGATGGCTACACTGGATTTATGATTACACCTAACCTTTTGTGTATCATGCTTAGAGTAGGAACATAGGCTCCTTAAAATGAGCAATTACTTTAGCAATTTTCTTTATGTACTTAAACATAAATAAATTTTTCAGTGAAGTTTTTTTTTTAATAAAGCAACTTTTGGATCATTGGCCCTTTTTCATGAAACTTTTGCTACTAAGGTTTTCTTGTCAAGTTGAGATGTTTTTACAGGATATGGAAACCAGAGATTTTGGGGTTCTCGTATGCTCTCCTTGCATAAGAGACTAGATCGAGCACACGTCCCGCAGTTGGAGCCAGATGTTATCCACCTTTTTGTATCATAGTTGGGTCACCTAAGGAGCCGTCGGTTGACAGACTTGTTCAAAGTCTTATTCCAGTGTATCAGTTGATCCGTCTGCTTGTCTAGCCAATATTGGCTAGTCACTTTTTTATTTTGAATAATTTTGACCATGGCCCCGCGGGGTTTGTAATAAAATGTGCTGGTAGGATATTTTTGAGTGGTTCGGTCTCCTAAGACGTAGAATCGCAAATAGGGTATTCCAGGGAGTTTTTTTCCCCTGACAATTATGCTTTGCCTTCAACCGAGTATAATTGACGAGGTTTTCTCCCGCTTCCTCCAAAGCTGGAATGTCCAATGTTGAATTCTGGGACTTGGGGAGCTATTAGAGCCCAACTAAGTGTTATAAGCCTACTAGACATTATTTAGGTAGATCATGGTCATGTCCTAAGTCATCTAGACACATACAAAAAAAAATCGAAATTTTATTTTTCGAACAGTGAAATTTTTTTTTTTAATTTGTTAATTTTGTTAATTACTTTTCCTAAGTTTTTTGGGTTAATTTTTCCATAAATTAAATGAAAAAAACCTGTTCGTGATCCGGACTTAGAATTCAGTGATTGAAGGCTCTAACCTTAAGCCAAAAATCATTCTTGATCATCCAACCAGTCATAACCAACTTTCAGATCAGCAATCGGACACATAATGCCTTTTTACTCAAAAAAGTCAGTTTTGAGTAAAAAAATGATTTTGAGTAAAAAAATGATTTTTATATTAAAAATGATTATTTTGGAGAAAACTAAAACTCTCCAAATTAATCCAAATTCAGTAAAATAAAAGGCTAAATGACATCTCATGGAACACTTATGATGATTGGAGTTATCATACCTCAGCTTCAGTCATCATTAAGAGAGCAATTAAATTATTATCAGTTATCAGACATGTCATCTCTAGTTAAAGATGAGATGGAGAGCTCTCATTGGTCTGGTGATTTGATCGAGGTGAAGACTGAAGCTTGCATCATCAGTGGGCTTCCCAAACCTAGCTCAGGCTCCTGCCAGACCTAAAGGATAAGCTTACCTACATCCAGACTCACATGTGTGGCCTCATCCTTGGCTTGTTTTCAGTGCACAGGTTTGGAGTGGGGGCGCCTTGCCTAGGTGGAGGCCTCCCCTCACTCCCAGTTCTCCAGTTTAGGTCTTGACTCTTTGTTAGGTGGCTAAGCTGGCTAGGGTTGGTTTTTTGGTTTTAGGGTTTTAACACTCTCTCATTTGTTAAATAGAGGCTCTTTCAACTCTATTAGGATGGACTTTTGGGGCATAGAAACTCTGCAAAAATTGTAATCATAATTTCACTGAATAAAGCTTTTCGACTTTGGAGGTCTACAGGATTGTCTCTTCATTGGTGGATGTGTTGTATGAGGTGATTTCTTTCCATGCTTTCAATTTCTTATTTATGTGTTGAATCAAATAACTAGCTTTAGAAGTCTATTATTAGAACATAAGATTTACCATTTGCTGCTGTCAAGTTGATTTATTATGCAAAGTTTATCATAATCTAGATGGGTACAAATATTCAGTTATATGAAGTATTGATTTGATTTGCATATTCCTAGCATACTAGTTTTTATTGTTTGATCTCACTGGGTATAAAGTTGGATTGTTTTTACAGATCTCGCCATTTGGAGAAGGGTGTGAGCTCAGCTGCAGTAAACTCATCTCCATCATCATAAGAACCTTCTAACATTGTTGACTTTCAGAACCTACAGAGAGTTTGGTTTTTTCCAAGAGGAAAAAACAAGGAGATCTTCCTCTAAAGTTCCATCTAAAATTCTTTCATAAATTTAAAAACTTCTTGGTTACCAAACTTCCTTCTTCTAGTTCTCCCTTTGCTCCTTGACTTCTTTTGTTTGCTTGCTTGCTAGCCCCTTTCCTCCTTGACTTGTTTGCCTTTTCTCACTTTTTCTTCATCGCTGCCCCATTTTTTCTCTCTTTTACTAACCCTTTTCTCCATTTTGGACAGCCCTAGTGTGCCCTAGCTTTCTTCCCTTGTTTGCCTCTTTTTGCCCTAGTTTTTGGGCTTCCTTTAACCTTATTTTTGGCCATTTCTTTTACTTTTTGTTTGTTGTCCCATTTTTCACTTTTTATGACAACCACTTATTTCATGGTTCATTGTCCCGTTTTGTGCTTTTTATGACAACCACTTATTTCATGGTTCACTGTCCCGTTTTTCACTTTTTATGACAACCACTTATTTCATGGTTCGCTGTCTCGTTTTGTACTTTTTATGACAGCCATTTATTTTATTATTCGTTGTCCCATTTTGCATTTTTTATGACAACCACGTATTTCATTGTTTGTTGTCCCATTTTCTTCAATTTTGTTCATCCCTTAGCTTCTTAGTTGGCTGCCATTTTCTCCCCTTTTTTTCGTTTTGATCCTTGCTTAATTTGTTTGCCTTCCTTCTCTCATCTTCTATTGTTTCAGCCCCCCTTTCCTTTTGTTCTTTTTACTCTCTTCAAACTTCTTCCCTTTACCCTTTTCAAAGTTTAATAAAAGATCTCAAAAGTAAAAATACAAGGCACTCTCCTTTTTACAAGTTATAATTTTTGTAGTGTTACTGTGCCTTTATCTGAAAAGCCCTTTCAAGGATCAGGTTCCTCAAGGCACATTGTAAATTTTAATAAAAGATCTCTGTTTGAGTGGGATTTTTAAGTCCCCACTCTCTTCCTCCCCCATTTGGGGAGGCTTGTGTTGTATGTATGCTTTGAGTAGTGCTAGTTTTCATCATTCATTACATCTCATGCTTAGATCACTAATTGTTAATTCATTAGTTTTAAGTTGATTATTTAGTTTAAATTGTTTATCTTTCTAAGATTAATAAACTACTTAAATCTCTTGAATCTCACCATAAGGTGGATCAAGAGTGCTCTCTATCAGAGAGTTTAAGCAACTAATATCATCTTGTGCTTGTTTAAACAATTAATAATTCATAAGTAAGACTCTTGAACATGCAAGAACACAAGTCAAGGGCACTCTCTATCAGAGAGCATTTTAGATTTGCTTAATCCTTGCATTAGCTTCATATAGATTAGCTAAGTCTCTTAAACCACGGTCATAAGACGAGGTCAAGAGCGCTCTCTATTGGAGAGTTTTAATTAATTAACTTAACAAAATTCTCAACTCACACCCCTTTTAATTAATTAACCCCCTTTCCTCCTTGCCGGAGTATGCTCTGACCAATCCTAGATCGAAATACCCAGAAACGGCATTGGATCTCTAAACCCCACAAGAGGAACTTAACTAAAACTTCTCCCCATAACCAACGCATCGGTGTTGTTTGATAAATACCGAGTCATGTGGGCAAATTCCAAGTGTGGGCGTCGGGCTACCCAATATGGGCACTGGTAGTTAAGTTATTGAACACTTACCTTTGACCCCAGATAGGTCTGCCATGTCTTCGAATGAAGCCACTGAAGGTATTACCGGTTAGGACATCCAGCTACCCTAAGTGAAGATCACAAGTAAAAACTCTTAAAACTTACCAAGAGCAATTGCAAAACCTCACATTCACTGGCATCTTTTGGGATTCACATCATATTTACATTCGAAGCATCTTTGATAAGTTGACTCCATAGGCACCAGTCCTATATTTTACACATTGTTGATAATCTAGGCCATTTGTCCATCGAATGTTTGATTATAGATCATATATATGAATGCTTTATCTATTTCGTGAAGTTCTCAAATATTTGTCTATCTTTCAATTCCAGTGATAGCAACGTGGATTGCTTTGTCTTGTGCTCAATTCATCACATTAATCATTTTAAATCACAATAACTCCTAAACAACACCCATAAGCATCTGAAACATCTAAAAATTAACTTAAAACATTGAGCCATAGAAAACTCTTTGTTAGGGTCTACCCCCCTTGGCTTCGTTAGGAGTTAGCCTAAATGGAGGAGCTCGGAGTAGGTGACAGTACCTAGCTCTGTGCTTGCCCCCAAGGTCACACCTCTCCCACTTTCTCAAGTGAGGAGACAGCTTTCGGAATATTTTTGCTGCTGGTGTGCAATCAACGGACAACAACTCTTAGCCGGTATTATCCTCATAGGGACTATGGTAACTCTAGTTGTTGCAACTCCTCTGTTGATTGCAGAAAGGAGTACTTTTCCCTAAAATGATTTACAATTAAGATTTGATTGTTCTAAAACCCCTGGAATTGTAAAAATTCAACTGAAAATTCAATGGCAAGCATCGGATGCATCGCCATATTCGACTTCCCCTCGCTCTCCTTCTCCATCCCCAACACTCTTTTCATAACAAACAAAAAATCTTCAGAGGGTAGTGGGCAACTTGTGGAGGCACTCCTGTTCCATTTGAACTTCGCACTCAGTGGAGGCAATCTTATTCCATTCGAACTTTGAACTCTATGGAGGACGATCAACCCTACGTTGACCAGGGATTTCAACAGGATTAGCAATTCCACCATGAAGTGCCAATGCCCATTGGAGTCCATTCAATTGTTATTCAATTGTTCCAGAAAATCAGGCTAATTTTTTTGTGTGTAGGAGTGTATGTTGCGTGCAGAAAGAGGTGGCAGGATATCCTACAAGGAGAAAGCACTATTTTGCATCAGGAAAAAATCCAAAAAATGTACAGACCCCTAGATACAGGTATGTGTGTTTTATGGCAATGATATGCCGAGAATTGTTCCAGTACTACCACAACAAAACTCCTAATGAAGGCCACAAAACTCTTGATGAAGGATGGAGAATAGAAATGAACGGAAAAAATGATAGAGGAACAAAAGAGAAATGACAGAGGAACAATCGAACTGCTGGCGAAGTCTCATTAGAATGGTATGCACCATCTAACCCCGTTGTCACATTTCCATCCACAAGCGTTGATGCAAACTGCAATTCCATCCACAAGCGATGATGCAAACTATAAGTAAACCAACCAAGCGATGAAGAGATGGGTAAGTAGGCTAGCATCTGCTTATATACGTGTTGCGGTTTTATGGTTAGATGGACGACAGAGTTTACAGTGATTTTCTAAACGTAACTAAAGATTTACCAAAGTTTAATAACTTATTTAGTCTTTTTATTTTAATAAAAAAATTATATTTTATTTTAGTTAAAAAATGCAAATTTTATCAAATCTCTACAAATTATTATATAATTAATATCTTCAACATTAATTATTTAATACAATTTTGATTTTTTCTAAATGACAATGACATTTTCTTATGACTTCTTATTTATTATCTAATTATTTTCATGTCAAACTTTAACTTTAAGGCTAGCCTATATATAACTATTAAATCAAAACATTTCTAAATTATGAAATTAAATTTGGGTTATAAATAACTATTAAATTAAAACATTTTTAAATTATTAAATTAAACCTAGGCATATAAAACTATTAAATTAAAACATTTTTAAATTATTAAATTAAACCTAGGCATATAAAACTATTAAATTAAAACATTTTTAAATTATTAGATTAAATCATTTCTTAAAGCAAATATAAACAACTTTACTACTAATTTTACTTGTTAGTATACAAATTCAATTGTAAAAGTGAGTATTAGAAAAATATAAACTAAATATTTGTATAAGAAGTTGAAGATTGATATTCCTTTAAGTTTGTACATATAACTAAGATTCGATTACCTCATTAAAGTTTGCATATCAAAAAAATATTTTCTCCATCACAAATGAGGTACCAAGAACTAATGATGACATAACTAAGCTATCAATTAAAAGAGTAAATATGGATTATGTTTAAGAACAATAGAATACATTGTAAAAAAAAATAACAATATAATAGAAGAATTTGTTATGCTTTAAATGTTTATTTGTGTAAAGAAATTTTACCTTAGCACTGTATGAGGGTTTTGCTCGCTAACATGGCTGGGAATTCTGGCCCTTCCTCGACCTTCTTTGATTATGTGCGGTCCCTAGCCTCTCTGCTCACCTTGCAGATTCCTAGGTCACCCTTTGTTTTCCTTTTTCTTGTTGTTTATCTTACTGTGCTTTCACTGTCGTTTCCTGTGGGTCTTGCTTCGCACCTTCATGTTGCCAATCCTGTTTGTGTGGCTTCTGGGCACCCAACCTCCCATGCAGAATCTTGGGTTGTAAGTTTTTTGTGGTAACTTGTCTTTTGAGCTGTGCTATTCTTGCAGGTTTCTTTGGCATTTTTTTTGGGTCTTGCTCAGAGCATAAGTGTTGGTTTACATGTGCGGCAGGCAACATCTTGGAGTTCCTCCCCTGTCAAAGGGGACTAGTACCAACCAAGGTAAAAAGTGGGAATTTGTTTATTTGAGTCGTGTAGTCGCCTGAGTACTGGGTTTTTGCCACATCTCTGGGTTATCAACCTGCATGGTTTTCACATCACATATTATTATGCTCTCTGTCTGCACTCGTCATCATTCTGGGTTGACTTTGAAGTTTTATTAGGTCCCCTATGGAACAAGGCTTCGTCCTTTTCGCCTTTGGTCGCAGTGGCTTTCTGGTCGTGCTCTTTGTCATTTTTGTTTTTTCTTCCTTTGATGATTATTGCTTTTTTAGGTTGATTTTATCCTATTGTGTTCGATGTGGAGGGTTTGGTCTACCCTGGTTAGGGTTTGACTCCTTTTTTAAAAACTATTTTGTCTCACCGTGAAGGTTTTATGATATCATCCCTTGCCGGTTTCTAGTTGCCTCTTGGGGTCACATCACCCAGGCCTGTTTCTCTCTAACCTCCTTGTCTGTCAGTGGGACTCCCCACGACTCTTTGGGTGTGGGTCTGCGGTTATTGCTCGGTACTGTGTGTGAGCAATACTGTCGATATCGGTTTGTCACGAGGGTTTGGTTGAGATCGGGTTTCTAAGGTTATCTCTAATGGTTGGTCATGGTTGAATTCTATGGTCCTCTCCATGGAAACCAAGATAGACCCAGTATGTCACTGGCGTAAGCAAAATGCTAAAAACATAAAAAATCATGGAAGGGAAATTCCTTTACGTTCTTGGACATGATATCTACATGGAGCGCATGACCTCCCTATGCTTGCGGGCATTGGTTGGTAGGTTGGAATACTACCATATGAGCAAGAAGGCATGGGTGGACTGGGCTGAGGAACATTGGAAGCCGCTTCTCACATATATCTCGACTATTAGCCTGCTTGCCAACGGCTGGATTGTATGTGTCTTCCTCGAAGTGGACCATGCCCCGCTCATCCTGGACTCGACCTGGAGAGTTGGACTTGGGTCTCTGGTCTTAGGAAGGTGGCATGCACACTTTGACCCTCTCAAGGAGAGAGTGACAAAGCCCCATCTTTGGGTACTTTTACCATCTCTTCCTTTTCCCCTCTGGAACAGGAGCATCCTTTAGGGCATTGCTAAGACAGTGGGTCGCTTTGTAGTGGTTGACGATGATTTTCATCTCTCATATGACAAAAGGTTGGCTCAGGTGCTCATGGAATTGGATGTCTCACACGGTGTGTCGGCTGAGGTTGAAATTCTCTGCAAGGAACGATTACTGGTTCAAAAGCTGGATTATCTCCATGTTCCGTTTCGCTACAGCAAGTGCCACAAAACAGGGCACCTTCGAAGGACCTATCCACATCTCTTGAGCATTCCATCAGACTCCAGCCTGGGTGGCTCTCTAGTCTCATGCAACCCCTTTTCATCCTTTGCGCCTGTGAATCCAAATACGAGTATTTATGCACTATCTCTATCCCTTTTTGAATATTTTTCTGGTTCTGTGCTTGAGGCTATAAATGTATTGGATGTTGGGTTGGCTAAGGCTCCCTCTCCAGAATGTGATGCCTTGGTGACCACCTCTTTGGTCTCTGTTGTTCCTCCCTCTTATCCCCCCCCTAACTGTTCACTTTCTCTTGCTCTCACATCTAAACCTTCTCCCTCACTACCCACTCCTTCCACTAGCCCTTTACCCTCTCCCCTTATTCCAACCCTCACTTCTTTAGAGGATTTTCTGCCCCTCCCTTCCCTTATCACTTCCCCCTCTCGTAAGCCCTCGCCTCATAGCTCGGTATCTTCTCCCTCTTTCTTGGATCCTTATTTACAGAAATTTCTTTCGATCTTTACTGCCAAAACCCCCACGTCTCCTTCGACCCTTCATTTGAATTCCATTTGATTTGAGAATGTGACTATTAGAAAGAAGAAAAAAGACCTTCGTGAACCCTCTGTAGGTCTGTCTTCTGCTTCTCCTCCTTACACTCCTCTCTCTGTTCGTATCAAAAATGCAGCCAGGAGGTGCACTCAACAGGGACTTAGAGCAATGTCTCCCCTCCCTCCTGTACCCTGATGAAGATTGTGTCCCTGAATGTAAGAGGTCTAGGAGGCAAGACCAAAATTTGTAGCCTTCGGTTACTATTTCGCTCTGTCACACCTGATATGGTTCTCCTTCAGGAGACCATGTGCAACTCCTACCCCACTCTCCTGGATTTCTCCAAAATTATGCCTAATTGGGAATTCTATGCTATTGATGCTTCGGGTCTCTCGAGTGGCCTGCTTACTGCCTGGAACCCCCTTCTAGTCAGATGTTGTGCCTTCGCGACTGCTGCTGGTATCCTTGTCAAGGCAAAATTTAGAGGGGTGTCTTATCCTCTTTCCATCATCAATTGTTATGGCCCCTATAGGAATAGGGAGCTTTCCTGGGACAAGCTTCTCATTGAGGGCATTCTCTCTACCCCTAACCTGATTTTGGGAGGGGACCTGAACCTTACACTGAATGCCTCTGAAACCTAGGGTACTAAGGCTGTTCTAGACCCTCTGGCTTTTCATTTCAGACTCTTGTTCGAATTTGTAGATCTTGTTGATGTTGCCCCACCGGATGCGGGTCCCACTTGGAGAAATGGGAGAGTGGGGGATGAAGGGATCAGCAAATGTCTTGATCATTTCTTAATCTCTTCCTCTCTGATACCTATCCTCAACTTACACCGTGTTTGGGCTATTCTTGCTAACATTTCAGACCATTTTTCGATTTGCTTTGAATGGAATAAACTGGTCGAGTCCTTCAACTTTCCTTATAAGTTCAACAGATCTTGGCTCTCTGACCCAGATTTCAATCTCTCGGTCTCCCAGTTATGGCCTAGTCTTTCACCTGAGAATGATTTGGACCTACTCTCCCACAAGCTCCATTTATTAAAAAATGAGGTCAAGGTTTGGATCAAAGCAAAAGCTGCTACTCTCGAGTCAGTTTCCAATAAGCTTGATAAGAATATTGGTAATCTCCTCATGAATACCTCCTCTGGCATCCTATCTTGGGAAGATCAACACACATTGAAAAATCTTTGTTCTAAGAAGAAAAAGGTGTTGGACCATCACCTTCTCACTTGGCAGCTTAAAAATAGGGTCAATTGGGCCTTATTTGGTGATTCCAATACCAAATTCTTTCATGCACTGGCCTCGGGTCGAAGGAACCAACATGCAATTTGGTCCTTGGAGGATAATGATGGGAATTGTATTGATGAGGAGGAAGCTCTGAAGACTTTGGGCCTTAACCATTTCTCTCATGTGTTCAGTGATGATAATCAACTTGTTTACTTACCCAGCTCAAAGTAGTCATGCTTTTTCCCACTATGATATCTTCTGAGGAGGCACACTGTCTTGTTGATCCTGTTACTTTACCTGAGATTGAGGGGGCTCTTAAATATTTTAAAAAGGACAGAAGTCATGGCCCTGATGGCTGGCCTGTTGAGTTCTTTTTACACTTTTTTGAGCTGTTTGGGAAGGACTTACTAGCTGCGGTTTATTTTTCCATAACATCTGGTCACATTACCCCCTCCGTTAACTCTACTTTCCTTGCACTAATCCCCAAAAAGGATAAGCATGTTACCTTCATGGATTTTAGACCTATTTTGCTGTGTAATCTGGTGTACAAGCTCATATCCAAGGTCATTGCTATCAGATTGAAGCCTTTCTTGGATACTCACATTTCTAGAGAACAGTTTGGGTTCCTCAAGAACAAGCAGATTGTTGAGCCTATTGGCATCACACAGAAGACCCTACACTCTGTTAAGACAAAAAATACTTGTGCTCTCATCCTCAAATTGGATTTGGTTAAGGCATTTGATAGGGTAAACTGGTCGTACATTAGGCTTATTTTAATTCAAATTGGGGTTCCCCTCATGGGAGTTAACTGGATTATGGGTTGTCTCTCTTCTGCAAATTTTGCAGTTTTGATTAATGGCACCCCTTCTAAATTTTTCAAAGCATCCAGGGGTATCAGACAAGGTTGTCCCTTATCTCCCTTGCTTTTCATACTTGTAATTGAAGGGCTCAGTCTTTTGATTAATGATGCTAGGGTGAATGGACTTATCAGAGGTATCAAAATATCACCATCCCTTGCCCTGACCCACCTCCTTTTCGTGGATGATGTTATTCTCCTTGGAACTGGTACCCTGCTGGAATGGATGGCTTTTGATGTTATTCTCAGCTCTTTTTGCACAGCATCTGGGATGTGCATTAGTATGGACAAGTCTGTCTTCCTCTTCAATGTCGAAACTGTTGTCCTTCATGACATATCCCGTATCATGCCCTATAAGATGGACCCCCTTTCTATAGGTTTCAAGTACCTTGGTTATTTTCTCAAGCCTCTGGGTTATAAGATTTGTGACTGCTATTGGTTAATTCAGAAATTTGAAAAAATAATCTATCATTGGTCTCACAAGTACCTCTCTCTTGATGGTCGTCTGGTTCTTGTCCAGGCTGTCCTGTCCAGTCTCCCAATCTACTGGCTAGGACTGGCTCCTATTCCCATCTCAGTCCTCAACAAGCTCAGAAGTCTTACCTTTGCTTTTCTTTGGGGCTCAAATGGAGACAAACTCAGGTATCATCTAGTGAGCTGGGAGCACCTCACATGGCCAAAGGATTTTGGTGGTTGGGGTATCAAAAATATCTTTTGGTTTAGTATTGCACTAAGAGCCAAGCATTTCTTGATGGTCCTTCATAATAGGGGTCTCTAGCATCATGTTTTAATAAGCAAGTATTTGAAGAGCCAGTCTATTGTGGCATGGTTCAGGGAAATTTTTTTCATCATACGACATGCTTCTGTGATCTGGAAAGGCTTCATTCAAACTCTACCATGGATTGGAAAGTGTCTTTCCTGGCATGTGGGTAATGGAATGGATATATTATTGGGTATAGACCCAATCGTAGGCACTCTACATAATCCAAGGTTGCCTTCCGATTTTAGAGCTTATCTCAAAGACTTGGGAATCACTACACTCTCTCAGGCTCACAACATACTTCCCGGACAGCACTACTATTGGTACACTGCAGAAGATTTAAATATAGGTGGGGAATGGAAACTTCTTTGGGAAAAATACACGAGCAGTTTGGAAGGTGCAAGAATCAGACTCAGTTGTAGAACTAATAAATTGGTTTGGGAATATAACCGATCTGAAGGATCTGTTACTGCTAAATTGGTATATGACAGTATTATATTCTCCTCTTCCTCACCGATTGGTTGCCCACTTCAAGCTCTGATCTAGTCTGGTATTCTACCGAAGAAAATTAGCTGCTTTGTTTAGCTGGCTCTGGAAAATAAGATACTAACTCGGTAAAATATCCAAAAGTGTGGGTGGATAGGACCTGGTTGTTGTGCTCTCTGTGGAAATGGAGAATATTGTGTGCAACATCTATTTGGTTGTTGTGCTCTCTGTGGAAATGGAGAAGATTGTGTGCAACATCTATTTAGTTCTTGATCTATGTGGAAGAATGCCATTATTTATTTGAGTGATGTTTATCACTTTCTTCCTCCTCAACACTCTGATAAACTCAGCACTTACCTGAGTACTTGGATTGCTCGCTTCTCTAAGCACTATGTCTATTGTTTCCTACCCTTTTTTGCAATCTGGGCTATCTAGAAGGAAAGGAACAAGGCCATCTTCGAAGGGAATAATCCATCTCTTATGAGTATTACCCAACAAGTAGTGTATCTTTCTCAGTTGTACAATCCTGCTGTTGCAAAAGTCAAAAAACCGAGAGCTATTAGACTTGAGCCTGTTCTCATTCCCCCATATGGTTTTTTTGATGGGGCAGCTACTAAGGGTATTCATGGGGTTGGATTCTGTCTCTACCTGAATAAGTCCCATTCATTTGAATTTGCTTTGGGGGTGGGGACATGCACTAATACCAAAGCTGAATTGATTGCGTTGTGGGCTCTTTTGCATGTTACTCTGTCTATGGGGATACCAAAATTGAATATTTTTGGTGACTTTGAGGTCATCATTAGTTGGGAAAAAGGTATTACTACCCTTAATCCACCAACTCTTAGTCACTGGTGCATGGATACAAAGAGACCCATTTCTAGCTTCGACCTCCTCTCCTTTAGCCATATCTTTCGTGAACACAACCAACTTGTAGATCGTCTATCAAAATCTGCCCTTTCTTTAGCTACAGGTTGTGGTTATTATTCTGAATTTATTGATGGGCATTTGGCCTCTTATGATACATTTCAGCTCTTTTGAGCTTGGTGCAGGAGATGAATCTCCTTTTTTACATATGCACCTTTTTGATGTTTTGGAGTTGGCACCTTTTGATAGCAGTTCTGCAGTGGTTGTTTTCTCTGGATATTATGGATAATGGACTATCGAGCTGGTCACTTCCCCTTACTGATTATGGCTACATTGCTTGGTTGGTGCACTGTTTGTCCTCCCCTGGGCTTGCTCATATGATTTGGGACTCACTCATGGTATTCACAGATGAAAGACCCTCACAAACTTTATTTGCTTGTATCCCTACAAAGGGAAGGCACGATAGATGCCCTTTGATTCATATTTTGAATAACAAGAACGGGCTTTTTTCTTCTTGAAAAAAAAAAGAAATTTTACCTTAATATTTATAATTAAAAAAAAATGTCTTTTATTGACTTTTAATAACAATAAAATAAGGTTGTCGTTATAGGGTGTTACATATGCTCTAAGAACAAGGTTTAATATCCTATGGCTTTGGTTCTATACATGTTGAGTAAACCAAGATATTTTGGCTAAGATAATTATTGTTGTAAATCCTATATAATAAAAGCTTTGTAAATTTTATATAATAAAAGTTTCAATTTGTAATTGTCTTTTATTTAAGTTGGCTTCAAATATGGTTAGAAGAGGAAGGAGAGGTAGGGTTGTTAGAGGTTGTGTCATGCATGTACCTTATTTAAGTTGGTTTCAAATATGGTTAGAAGAGGAAGGAGAGGTAGGGTTGTTAGAGGTTGTGTTTGCATGTACCTCAACCTACACCTCCACATTCCATGTTAATGGAAGAAGAACATGATCATATAATAATTGGTGACGTGGTGACAATGATATAATTTTCTAGTGTATGGAAAATGCCTTAACCCATATACTAGATAGGGAGGATGTTAGAGGTTCTATTTATGGATAGGGAGTCCAACAACCTCCAAACTATAATGTCTATAGGGAATTAAAAAGGTTGAGTTTACATTTTTTCTATCTCTTAATAGAGAGGAAACCAAGGCATGGTTAGAAAAAATGGCCATATGTTTTGTGATGAGAGATTATACCTCAAACCAAAAGGTAAGGATGGAAAATTTTCAATTGAAAGGATGTGCTTTACTAGGGTGGAATATTTCATTGTGATAATTAAGCATGGATGTATCTAACATTTCCTGGGAAATGTTTAAGGAACATTTTACAAAACATTACTTCTTAGGTGAATGCATGAGACAATTAAATGAGTTTAACTCATTATGATAAGGTAACACATTTGTTTTAGAGTATGAGGCCCGATATATGGAGTTATTATGATATGCATTACATTTGAATAGAAACAAATTACAAGTTAACAAGTTTGTATATGCCCTTAGCTATAACAGTAGGCCAAAGGTTCAAATCTTATTTCTTTGAGCCTTGCATGAGGTAGTACAGATGGCTATCATAGCCGAGGAGGAACTTATGGGTGGTGGTTAGATTAAATCTAGATCCTTGGGAATAATAGGACAATGTTCTTAGTTAGTGCCTATATCGAGGATAGTTGCAGGACAAAGATATGTGCCAAGAGGAACAATGATGGGAGCATAGAGGTGACCACTAGAAGGACAGAGACCACCTTATATACCACTGATTAGCGGCCATAACAAGCTTAAAAAAGTAGTAGGACTAATTTTACTCAGTATGATGATCAAAGGCAACCTCCTAAGAGGGAGTGTTGGACATGTGGAGAGCCACATTTCCAGGGAGATTACCCACATGCATATATAGGAATTGTCAAAAGATCGATCCAAACTATTATAGGTGATTTTGGTAAAGCACATAATACACCTGCAACAATCAACAATTGTCATGCCAAACATTAAATAACCCTACTAGAGACAATAAGTAAAATGTGGTAAGAAATTTTCATTATTAATAGATCCTAGAGAAACTAAAAGTTATATTTCATTTAATACATATTCTATATTATGTGGTTTAATGGCAGATAGTCAAGAAGATTTCAATCTAGTTGAAATGGCCTTCGGGGCCAATTAAGAAGTAGGATAATTACTTAAGGATTGTGACATGGACCCTAAAGTTTGTATAACTAAGGTATCATTATGTGTTACTACTTTGGGATCCTATGACATGATCATAGGAATGGACTAGTTAGAAGTCCATGAAGAAATGTCGACTTGTAAGGATAAGAAATCACACTTTATTTATGACCTTGGGCATAAAATAGTTTAAAATTGAAGTAATAGAGGAGTATCTTTTAAGATTGATCTCAGTGGTTCAATTGATAAAAAGTCTGAGAAAAAGATGTAAGCTTTATGTTGTAATCTCTATAAAGAGGCAATAAGATACAAAGAATATAGTAGATATCCTATATTATCATAAGTTTTCAATGTATATCTCAAGCCTGGAATTGCCTAGATTACCACACACATTAAATACAACTTGATGAGAACTTTATACTCAAAACAAGAACTCTAGCTACAAAACTCATGTTTTTGAGCCAAAAACAACCCCGAAATCGAAAAGTGGTGCTCCTAGCAACACTTTTTATTTGGGGGTGGGGGAGATGGGGGTGCTAAAATTATATATTTTTTGAAACCCCAACCAGCCATGGATAGTACCATTACAATCAAGATTGTAAATCAACCCCTAAATAAAAAAATGGTCCTCCTAGAATCACCCTTGTTTTTATTCGAGGTTAAATTTACCTCTTGTTTGAAACCCTTGCCTTAACAACCAGCGTCACCGCATTCAAGACCCTTTCTTTCCATCGAAGCTTGGATTGCTAATTATCATCTATTTATAAAATACTGATTTTTAATTGCTTGGCATTTCCTTTGTTTGTCTTGCACACACTATATAACACCGCCCATTCAACAATATAGCATTGTTATATTCCCTTCATTACCCATTTCAACAATAAGAAGAAGTTCTTGTTGCATTTTGGATTAATTGGCTATAGTTATGAACATAGGGGGGCTCAAATTTTTCTAAATGAGAATTTTGTAGAGCTTGTGCAAATATGTTCACATTCTCAATGGTATGGATTTGTTTCTGGAAAAAAACTTGACATTTGCTTCATCATGGGACAACCAAGGTCTTCCATACCATATGAACGCCTTGTCCGATTATTTTGGGATCAAATAGTTGGAGAATTATGTGAGATTTCCCAGTGGAGTGATTAATTCCATGTCCATGGGGGATCTCAAATGAACGAATTGAAATAAGAAGCATATATATGTTTGAAAATGTATGACATCAACCCATGAGCTCCCTTATTCTTATTTCTTTCTTAGGGTTTTGTCTCAACCAATATCATTTGAATTATCATTTGGCTTAGATAGATAAAAACCATCTTGGATTTACCCAATCATTGGTAAGCAACATTCAAATTCATCTTTCTTATTTTTTTACCTATAAATCTTCTTATTTGTTATCTATTAGAATATTGGTTTCTGAGATTTGTTCATATCAACATTTATATTAAATTAACTACAATTTTTAAGTGGCGTGAATGGGAATTGTGCATTCAACCATTGCAAATTGCATTTGATAATGTCTCCTTCAAACACATGAGAGTTGTGTTTGTGTTGGATTCAACTCCCTTACTACCACAAGTCTCATTTTAATTAAATGCCCATGCGATTGCAAATCATAAATTTACTCAGGGATCATGGTACTATGTATGTTTGATGCCATTATTCTTTTCTTCATATAAATCACATCTAAGTTACTATTGTATACAATGTTTTATTTCCCTTTCAAATGGGTTAAGAATGTATATTAATGCTTTTTTTGGGAACATTTGCACACTTGGGTTCTTAGATGTGAATTGGTATTTAGGGGTTTAAAACATTGAATGCTTCATAGAATTATAACCATTGTTAAAAACAACAAGTGATTATCGTTTTGGGAGTCCCCGCGTTTTTAGTTATCAAACTCCCTTTTCCATATTCATTATTTTTCATTGTATTCCTACAATGAAAGAGCCTTCTTTCAATATATTTATTTAATATTGTTTTTAAGTAATTTGATGATGAATTGCAATGAATGGATTACAATGTAGATATATGCACATGAGAACGTAAAGGTAGCATCTCTTCGAGATGAACATTGACCTTGACCTAATAATAAATAATAAATAATCTAATATGTATAATAATTATGATATACATTTATGTAGATTGCAAGTCATCTTGCCTAAAAGATTCATCCTCGAAGCTTGGATAAGAGAAGCGTGCTTGATTTAAGCTTTGAATTTGCTTAATTGATTGCGACTTC
This sequence comes from Pseudotsuga menziesii, assembly GCA_001517045.1. NCBI lineage: Eukaryota > Viridiplantae > Streptophyta > Pinopsida > Pinales > Pinaceae > Pseudotsuga > Pseudotsuga menziesii. The sequence goes on from LPNX010963554.1 coordinate 576,174, forward strand.
ATGGAGGTTACTAAACTTGATGAGATACATCAACATAATGTTCATCAATATTAAGTGCATTTGTATCCTTGTTTTTGTTACTATCATTTCATCAAACTCTTCACCAGATTCACCTTGATCTTCCATACTAAGGACTTTATTCTTGTCCTCTACTTCTTTTTTTAGTCGTCATTGCTATCATCTTCCTTATAATGGGACAACATGAGTGGGCCTAATGGTTAAGAGCACGCGTTTCCTCTTAGGAGGTCACATGTTCAAATCCATAGGGGGGTAGTGTACATACACCTTTGTAGACTTTAGTAGTTAAATCACTGCGCAGAGGGGGGTCCCTTGTCCCACAAACAAGGGGGTCTCATACACCAAATTGGTGTCTCGCTTGGTGGTGAACTTATAAATAGATTATTATTATTATTATTATTATTATTATTATGTCCTTGGCCATGGTTTGGGTTCCCAACATGGTTTCTGATTCGTCTTTGCTCTGGAGTTTCATTAAACATTTTTATAGATTTTACAGTTTTGTAGACTGTGATGTCTGAATTGAATATGGCAGAGTTAGTATTTATGTTTGATTTGTATGTTGGGATCTAAGAAATGTTTATATCCATAAAATAGTGTCTTAACCATTTATGCAACTCATTTTTGTCCCTTGTACGAAGTTGCAACTAATTTATGGTACATATTCATATTTATGACCTGGCATCACATTTTGAGTATGGTATTTGAAACATCGATTCTTATCCTTCCTTGTATTTGATGGTGTGATACTTTGGTGAGGGGTAGTATAAAGATTCATTCGATAAGATTTTTGTTTTTATTCTATCTTGGATGTAGTAGCGATCCTTTGGTAAGGGGGAATATAAGGAGACAATCGATATTTCTTTTCTTTTGTCATGGATGTAGTAGCAATTTTGAGCTTCCCTGTCTCATCACAAGGGTTCAAATGATCTACCATGTAATCATTTTTATCCTCATGATCAATTATTTTTATCATGATGTGTTTACCATCTTCCTTGACCTCATCTCTATCAATCATTTTTTCCTGATTTGGTTCTTGGCCAGTTTCTTGGTTGTTTCCTTTTTTGCTTTCATTTTCATCATATTAATCAATGCCAACATTATTATTAATTTATTCATCTTATAATTTCTTCATCTTGGGAAGGAGCGTGGAGAATGGCAAGAAATATGGAGAACTTGGCTCTGATACTACTTGAAAGAGACTTCATTCAATATATTTATTTAGTAACTTTTTATATAATTTAATGATGAATTACCATGAATGGATTACAATGTATACATATGTATGAGCATGTAAAGGTGGCATCTCTTCGAGATTACCATTCACCTTGACCTAATAATTGGTTGACCCTAATTGAAGAAAAAACCATAACAACGATGACTATATACAATATCTTATTTCATGTAATTCAAATATAGGCCAAGAAAAGGACCCACTAGATTTTGTTTAAGAAATAGAAATGACAAGATGCAATCGAGGTTAATTACACAAATGACTTTAATTTTTGCAAGAATAACAACTTTTCGCTTATATTTCCCCGTGTTGAAGCCCAACATGTAGCCAGTTCTTGTCATCTTATTACTGAAAGATCAATATTTTAGTGATCAATCTAATCTACTTCTTATCCTCCTCATATATAATGAGCAATGGTTTGGGAAATGTTGCTTCCAAAGCCTTGCATTATAAGTCACTTAGTAAGTGGAAGGAAATAATATGAAGAACATCATGTAAGATAGTTGATCAAGGTATATTTAGTAACAATCTGAACCAACAATATTCTTCCCAATAACTATGTGGCCATTTTCAAGATTGCACCATAGGTGTGTAAATGAAGGAAAACAATGCATTTTTCTCTTTACCGAGTTCCAGAAGCAACGGTTTGGGAAATGTTGCTTCCAAATCCTTTGTGTCATAAGTTACTTGGTAAGTGAAAGGAAACATTCTTAGGAATATCACGTAAGATAGTTGGTCATGGTTCATTGAGTAATAATTAGAACCAACAATATTCTTCACCAAGAACTATGCGGCCATTTTCAAGAAACCACACCATAGGTGGGGAAATGAAGGGAAACAATGCATTTCCCTCATTACCAAGTCCCAAATGTCACTCTACAACAAACTATATGAAAATAATATAGACCTTTGTGTTTGGTTACAAAAATGGATTTGTCAATGTTTAGTACACATCTAAAAAAAGACATTGATATTCCATAGTATGTCTAAGGTTTTATACCTCTAGAGTCATTGAGCATAAGTAATAAAGTTACCCTAACCCCATATACCTTCACAAGTTGAAACCTAAGGTCGAGGCAAAATATGTTAAAGGAAACACAAAGGCCAAATAGAGTCGTGGAAAAGGGAAAGACATATTTTGTTGTATCATTGAGACTACACTTTCTTTCTCTTTGATTAGAAACACAAGCATAGAAATCTACCCTACCCGCATAGGTACATTGTCCAAGCAATGATGGGTCTCTAACTGCAAGACGTGAAACACATCAAAAATCAAATCCTCCTCAAGCTTGATGTATCGTTTGCACCTACAAAGGATCTCAATAGATCCACACTATTTTCATCGACAACTTTCTTTTGATGTTGGGGAACTAACACCCATCAACTCCAAAAGTAGAGGGTAGTCTCCCTTGTTACCTTGACAACGTTCACATTTACAATGAACCCAATCCAAGATACATAACAAAAAACAACCACCAATTGTTTAATGATGACATAATGCTTCATGCACTCATGATTAAGGACAATCATGTGATGTTATGCAATTATTTTGTGTGCACACAAAACATTAACAAAAGAAGAGATGGTAAGACATACAATGATGACCAACATCCTTTAGTCCTCTTTTCACAACTTTGGCATTAGATTTGCAAGGATAGCCCTCTTCACTGCGAGAGTGGCTTTCAAGTTCTTAAATCTCTTCAATAACATGTGAATTAACAAACATCATTACATGACCACAACAAAACATGGCAAAAAGGTATTTTGAAAATAATATATTCTAATAAGAAGTATAAAGAAAAAAATGTACTCTTAAAAAAAGTAAGTCTAACAAATTATTTTCAATGAAAAATTAACATATCAATAAAACCAGCATAGATCCAAATCCTAGGCTCTATCAAGCGCCGAGATGGATCAGATCTCTCGAGGTGCAAACCTCTTCTTAGGTATCTATTGATTTGATTCAAACCAAAAGANTTATTAATAAAAACGTTACATCAAGTTACAAGATCTCTCCCATAATATTCATTATCACTATTATTTTTTACCGACATGTTACAAACGTTAGTAACGTTACTGGGCTGTAGAGCGCCTCTCGCCTCTTGGCGCAATAAAATAAACAAATGCACTAACAAATTATTTTCAATGAAAAATTAACAAATCAATAGAATAAAATAAAAGCAAATGCACTAACAAAACATTTTTGAGTTACATACATGTTATCATAACATTACGTTTTAAGTATTTTTCTATCATTTATATATAAATATTTCTAGTTTGCTAATACAATAATCTTTATAATTAAGCATATGCATTTTTAACTCCTATTTTTATCATTTCAAAGTGTTTTTCCTTTCCTTTTTACACCACAGTTAGTGACATATCGTTCGTTCTTCCTTTTTATCATGAAATACACTTTTTTTTTTTCAAGAGGAAAAAACCTGCCTTTGTTATTCATTTGAATCAAAAGACATTATAACAAACATCAGCATAGACTGACCGTGACAACCACCCAAGGA
>LPNX010963554.1:581766-621233 GCA_001517045.1 Pseudotsuga menziesii
AGGACTCGAGAGCCCTCTGCGCTGAAGGTTATCCCACGTTAGTATCCTGTTGTGAAATGCCAGCCAAATAAAACAGGATATTTTAAGAGGAAGAGACTTGTGCCATACAGGAGGGCAATCTACCATGATGTCCCCAGCCATCGAAGACTGATAGATGCAATTATATGCCTCCTTTGCTGAAATATCAATACTGCTCTTATTGAAAGTCCATGCCAATTTATCTGGGCTGTCAGTCAAATGTATACCTGATGCCGATAACTCCCTAATGTAATCATCCCAAATCAATGAATAAGTGCCAGCGAGATCAAGGTCTGTGGTCGAGTACCAGTATTGTGGTTCAATGGAGCAAAAGTTGCGAGCATGAGCCAATGTGCATATATCCAAATCGACCAAATATGATCGCAGCTCTTCCGGGAATGCAAATGAAGAACCCAGTCCAACAAAGGGGTCTAATCCCAAGAGAATGCATTCACCATTTCCAATCTGCCAAGGCAAATGCTTACCCATCCAAGGTAATACTTGAAGAAAACCACGCCAGAATAGAGATATATTGCGTGTGCAGAAATCTTTAGATCTGATCCAATCAACCACTGATTTACCATTTAAATATTTTGCTTGAAGAACCTGAAACCAGAGACCTTTGGAATGGAGAGCTTTCCAAAAGACATTCAACCGTAGAGCCTTATTGAAACATGTAAGATCTTTAATACCCCAACCTCCTTGAGATTTAGGACGAGAGATATCATTCCATTTGGTAAGATGAAACTTGAAAGATGTATCGGTTGATCCCCATAAAAAGTTAAACATCAGTTTCCTGAGCTTCTGGAGAATGGAACAGGGAATGGGAGCTAAGCCCATCCAATACACAGGAATGCTGGCAAGAACAGAATTAACCAGTACAAGTCTCCCACCAAGAGACAGATATCGAAATGCCCAATGTTTTATTTTCTTCTCAAATTTATTCAGCAGCCAATTCCAATCAGCAACTCGGTAACTCAAAGGCTTCAGTTGATATCCTAAATATGTAATACCCAACTGGAGAGGGAGAATATTATATGGCATGGCAGCTTTGAAATCCACCAAACAGGCATCACTGAAGTTGTGGAAAAGTAAACAAGATTTATCAGCATTAATACACATTCCTGATGCTTTGCAAAAGCAATCAAGAAGGGACTCAAAGGCCAACCAGTCCAGAATGGTTCCCGAACCCAAAAGAATAACATCATCAACAAATAAAAGGTGAGTTAGAGTAAGGGATGGCGAGAACTTAATACCCCTGATGAGACCATTATCCCTGGCATCCTTAATCATCAGACTAAGCCCTTCAATGACGAGAATAAACAACAGCGGAGATAAGGGACAGCCTTGCCTGATACCCCTGGATGCAGTGAAAAAGCTAGTGGGCGTACCATTGACCAAAACAGCAAAGTTGACCGTGGATATACAGCTCATAATCCAGTGGACCGTGAGAAGGGGAACACCAATTTGGATCAAAATAAGTCTGATATAAGTCCAGTCCACACGGTCAAAAGCTTTTGAGAGATCAAGTTTAAGGACGAAGGAACATGAATTCTTAAATTTAACTGAGTGTAGAACTTCCTGAACAATGCCAATAGGCTCAGTTATCTGTCTATCTTTAAGAAAGCCAAACTGCTCTTGAGAGATGCCCGAGTCCAGAAAGGGTTTGAGCCTACCAGCAATAACTTTAGCAATGAGCTTATATAGCAGGTTACATAAGGATATGGGTCTGAAATACACTATACACTCCTTAAGACATCACCCTCACGAGTCACACCCTCTTATGTATTTAGATTCTCTAAAAATAAAATTAAAAAACCCTAAATTCATCCGTCCATAGTGAATCATGCACCCTCACACCCTCTTATGTACTTAGATTCTCTAAAAATAAAATTAAAAAACCCTACATTCATCCGTCCAGAGTTCTCCGACCGCAAAACCCCTAAGCCAAGGATGCATATGTTTTTATAAATTGTCGATACAACTTTGTTTTAGCAAAGCTTCAACTTCTGTGTTTAATGGCCACCAAGTTATCAGTCTCCGCTCTGATCGGTGAACGTCTGAAGCGCATCCACGCCATTACTGCCTTCGTTATCCTCTCCTCCTCACGCCCCGTTCAAAACTCCGTTCAAAGCCCCACAAAATTATTTGCAGCCTTTTATTCGACTCTCAAAACCCCCATTTCACCGTCACCCTCCTTTGAAACCACTCCCATAGCGAGTTTCCTTCTCAACGAATGCGGATTCTCTCTCCACGACGCAAATGCCATTTGCAGGAAAAGACCGGATTTATTCGCTCACAAATCTTACGATAACGCAAGGAAAACCCTACTCTTCCTGCTAGAAAAAGAGGGTGTTAATGAACTCGGCATTCGGAAACTCTTTTCCTCGTTCCCCGCAATCTTACGGTCCAGTTTCCAGGACACCGTAAAGCCCAAGGTTGAATTCCTGGAGAAGATCGGCCTCACTGGTCAGAAACTGTTCAAAACCCTCAGTAGAAATCCTCGTCTTTTTGGATTAAGTATTAGCCGTGCATTGGAACCGAGGGTTTGCTTTTTACAGTCCGTGCTTGATCCCGCTCTAGCCGTTGTGGTTTCGAATCCGGAATCTGATAAAATTGCCAGAAAACTCAATTACAGCCTAACCGCATCTGTAATATCGGGAAACCCTAGGATTTTAAATCTAACTGTGGAGAAAGGGTTAGCGATGATTGTAAAGGATGTCGAGGGGATGGGCATTAAAAAGGGGTCCAAGGCGTTTGCTCGTGCATTTTTTCGGTTGAGTAAGCTGAACAGGAACACTCTTAAGCTGAAAATGGAAAATTTGGGAGAATTGGGGTTTACAGAGGAGGAAGTTTGGATTCTTATTACGAAGTGCCCTACTCTTCTCGGGTTGTCCGAGGATACACTGCGGCAGAAGGTCAAGTTTCTTGTTGATTTGGGAGAATTGGGGTTTACAGAGGAGGAAGTTCGGATTCTTATTACGAAGTTCCCTACTCTTCTCGGGTTGTCCGAGGATACACTGCGGCAGAAGGTCAAGTTTCTTGTTGAGGAATGGAAGCTTCCCCGCAGTGTTTTTTCGAGGGATCCGAAACTTCTGGGTTATAGCATCGAGAAGAGACTGAAGCCGAGGCTGAATGCTCTGACGGCCTTCATGATGATGAACACGTCTCCAAAGAAAGCTGTGAGCTGTTCTCCAAGGTATTATTATCTCACCATGTCAAGTGGGGAATTTCATCGCAAAGTGTTGAGCAGGCTACCAGTGGTGGCAAAGGAGAATGCGGCAAACCCGTAGGAGTTGGATTGGTTGCTCTGCCTGGTGACAAAGGAGAATGAGGCAAACCCGTAGGAGTTGGATTGGTTACTCTGCCTGGTAGGAGTTTGAATTGAAGAGATACAAAAAGGTTTTTGACCTGCGGGAGTTTATGATCATGAACGGTGGATTTTCAAAGCCTCTATTTTGTTTTTGTTTTCAGATATCTGGTACATAATTTCAGATACAGAAGCTACAATATGCAGTATAGTATGCCATTTTGATGATGGTTTTCTCTCTGCATCGGTTGCTTATTTAAAAACCGTCTTCGTATTGTTTTCCATTGTTTCTTGGTATTACATGGATTGTTTGTGTATTAAAAAAAGGCCCTGTATCGGAAACAAAAGCCCTTATGTGGTATTTATGTTAGCACGACTTTTGGTATATGTAACATTTTGTATATGTGTAAAAGGGTATTCTTTGTTTACGAGGAGGTTAACATGGGTTACTGCGATTATGTTTTCTATGATCTCGGGGGTTAGTGTTTCATGTTCAGTTTACTGATTTAACAAAGGTTTTGGTTATTCAGTTGTAAAATGTGATGTTTAATATTTTCCATTTAAAGTGGTAGGATGTAAAATATTTGCTTGTCCTTTTTATTATAAACAGCTTTTTGGTTGTAATTTATTTTTTTTATAAATATTTTTTTATTTAAAAAATATGTTTTCTTTGTTAATGTGATTTTCAATCTTGATTAAGAAGCTATGAAATTTTTAAAAAACATGGTTTTTTAAATGTGTTAATGTGATTTTGAATCTTGATTAAGAAGCTATGAAATTTTTAAAAAAACATGTTTTTTTTAAATGTGATTTTGAATCTTCATTAAAAAGTTGTGAGTGTGATTTTGAATCTTAATTAATTTGTGAGTGGAGTATATATATTATGTTAAAGTCATATAGGAATTGTATATTATGTCAATCAATATAAGTATATAGAGAAGACTTGAGCTTTGGTGGGGTCAATATTAATGTTTTGCTTTCATAGTAAAATTTTAAGGATAACTAAATACTAACACTAACTATAATTTTAACTAAATTATAAAGACAAGTAAAGTTACTATAAATGCTGCAACATGAAAGTATGAATACTAACTTAACAAGTTATAACCTATGAATTTTGAATTGTTATTATGAGGAGACCTAAGTGTCACCACTAAGCATAATGTTGGCTAAACTACAAAGATTCGTAAATTATATTATAAATGCAACATAAAAGAATGAATGGATTTTCTAGTTACTCACATAGAAAACATGGTTGTATTCTAATCAAGTTTGTGGTTGGAAAGATGATCATTTTGCTAAAAACTACCAAGCACGACAGAGAGCCACCTAATACTCCCTCCCTCATCCATGTCTAGCCGCCTAAATCGATTATTTTGTATCAATTCAAAGCTCACATGATCCAAATCTGCCGCCATAAAAAACCAGAGTAAATGTTGATGGAACAAGCTCGGCTCTTGACAAGCTCAAGAATGGACGTCCTCACCCGCTCACACTGAAGTACTCTGGGGGGCGTGGAGGGGAATTAATGACCTCGGCATGCGTGGTGCCACGCGAACGGATTCTAGATCGAGGCATTGTGCGTTGTCAATGGGGCATGTTGGCACCTGCATTCAGGTCACAATTTATTATATTAAATTTGATGTAAAATGCATATTTAAAAAAAAAAAACAAATGGTTGTAGGTGGCACCAATTCCTATAGTCTTGTAGATGAGGGAATGCCTAAGGTTTGGACAATATAAGCAATGGATTATAGGCATGTTGGAGAAACTATCATGGCAAATGGTTTATCCAATGCAAATGTACTCAATAAATGATCCAACATTTGGTTTTGTTTGATGTCTCTCATGGAGTTTCAAGGAACGCCTAAGGTCATTGATAGTAATGCAACAATCTCGTGCACATATCCAAGAAGGAAATCCTATGTTGCAATATTATAGGAAACAATTGGATCAAGGCTATCTTTGATGTCAGCATCAACTTGCTGTCCAATTTTTTGACAAAACTACATTCTTGTGCTAACATAACTCCTTGAAGAATGCCCATGAGGTGTAGAACAAACAGTAAATAGGTGTATTGTTAAGGCACTCCTTGCATAAGGTTACAGGATCGAAACTTCATGGATGCTTACAAAAAACAAAAAACAAAACTTATTAAAAAATATATGTATACTCCTTGGATTAGAGATGTATAAATATATTCAATCCCTTTCTCTTTCTCTTTCTCTTTCTCCTTCACTCTCCATAACCTTCTCTTGATTATGCAGTTCATGAGATAAAGTTCTAATTGAATCTATGACAACCAGATCATTATGACTCAATCCCAATGTACAATGTAGATACTCAACATGCAACCATCTCTTTCTATTTTAATACCTTAAGAGGTGATATTTATATTATCGCATTAGCTTACAATTTTTTAGGCGTGGCTCTTACACCACAACCACTTCATAAATAATTATCCATTTAAATGTTGTCTTATATATGGGGATGCGTGTTTTAGTTTATAACACTAGATAAATAAACATTGGGAACCAATTTGAGAATTATGTGTATATGAATTATTTAGTGGCATGCTAATTGGGTTAGCCATAAATGGAATTGAAGTGTCTTTCCTACGAAAGCCATTGAAATGTTCTTCTCTTTTGTAGATTGAAATGTTCTTCTCTTTCGTAGATTGAAGAGTGATTCATCGTTGAATTTATTCCCTGGGTTTGCATTTATTTATGGGTGTTAATATTGGGTGGCATGGTCATGACACAAATAATTTCTATTATTTGTATTAGTTTATGGGTGTTAATATTGGGTGGCATGGCCATGATACAAATAATTTTATTAGTCTTATTTTAAGGAAATAAGGATGCTAAAAGTGCTCTACCTGAATTTGATTATTGGGAGCTTTTTTCTATTGCATTTTATTCTATGTTTTTTAAGGAAATTGCCTTCAAATTAATTAACACATTGGAGGCTTTAGTTGGCCTCATATCATGGTAATAATAATTTTACTAGTATTGTATTTGGTATTTGTGGATTTGATTTGACAATGTCTACACTCCAAAGATTTAAACAATCATAATTGAATAATACACAAGAGAACACAATTGTACATAACAACACATTTAAGATAAACACACAATGTTTACGTGGAAAACCCAAAGCTGAGAAAAACCACCATAATAGATCTATGATCTCCCTTGACCTAAGCCGGCTAAGCCAAGCCAAGTGAGCTCGACACCACTCACCTCCAGGCCAGTTTAGAATGGAGCTTCTCCAAGCCTTCTAAAGACTTCCTCACATGCAATACCAAGGGCCACCAAATACCATGGACCCAAAACATGTGCTAGACCTAAACCACCTTTGACTCATTCCCGAGTCAAGGTTAACCCTTACAATCCCCCCTTTAAACTTGACTTGGAGTAATCACCAACCCCCCTCAAAGTTTTATCGAGGAATCTCACAAACACCCTCCCATCACCTAGGTCTATCTCCCAACTTTACCGATGAGTTACCAGGAGTATGCATGCCTTACCAAGTCTTACAGCCATATGCCCATTTACATGCAAATTGCTCCATTAATTGCTTTATGATGACTATTAATTATATGCAAATTGCTCCATTAATTGCTCCATTTTTTAAATTTTTTTTTCATGTCTTCATGGTGACTATACCATGACCATCCATTGCTTTATCATCTCGCTTTTCCATGCTTTTTTTATGCCACGCTCCTTTTATACTTGCATCCAACCTTGTCATTGACGTCCATATAAAAAGAATCCATCTCCCATATTACATGGGTCCTTAGTGGCTGTAACCGCCAATTCTTTAGAAATTCTCTTCATATACATGGTTCATCAATCTTGTTTCCAAAAACTCGGATTAAACCATCTCACATTCCTCCCACAATTGAAGACTCAGCCTCTCTAATCCACATCAAGCTAGGCTACAAGTACACCTGCCACCGAACATATCTAGTGGTTCATTAAATCCACTCATTTTTAATTAAATTTGTATACTCAATGTCCGTGAGGAATTGAATTTGTATGGTCTAGGTGGCTTATTATTTTGTCTATCCATTTGTCAGAGTAATTGCTTGAACAAGAGGTTGAATATATTTTTTTATCTCAAAAGTATTATGTCTATCCATTTGCAAAATAATTGCATAAGGATAAGAGAAACTCACAAGTATCATCCAAGTTTTGATTAGTTTTTCCTTAGACATAAAACTTTAGAGATAGAATTTGTTCAACCTCTTGGATACACCTTATATTCCATCCATGTTCCTCAACATAGGAACAAGATTTAAGGGTTCAACATCTTTAAAACGTATATCCTCTATCTTATGCTTGAAATATCTAGCTTCTTTATCCACTCTTGCATTGTATCCTCAAATATCAACTTGAGAAATAGTTAAATTCAAGTCATCTCCAATGATCACCTTTTTTTCTTTAGTATATTGGAGATTAAAAAAGGAATTCCAAAAGTTTGTATGTCCACTGGAAGAAATGCTAGCACTTGCTATTTCGAAGACTAAAGGCACAACCATAATTACATAATCCACTCAATCATTACATAGTCAATACATAAGGGTTCAACAAGAGCATCATGTCACTTACAAGAATTGAACCTCGGTGGGGAGGGTAATAATCATTCCTCCCAACCACCCAAGCTACATCCAATGGACAAAAAGTTTGTATGTCTTCACAAGGACCATAACAATTAATAATAAAGAGAGCTTGGCCCAAATACTGGAAGATGAACTTGGTCCAAATTCTTGAACTAATGTCAACATAATTAATTAGAGTGATAAATTTTCTTTAGCATGCCATAACACCTCTAGAGTTTCCTATTGCATAATTACATAAACAACCAATCCTTCAACAACTTACCCAATTAACTAATCAAAATTTGTCCCTCTCACATAGTTTCTTGAAGCATTAGAACATATAGACTATTGATTCCACTCAATCAAACTAGTGAAAGTTTTTTTAAGGGACTTTCTAGACCCTTGATATTCATATAAAGTAAGATCATTTTTAACCAAGGGGTTTTGTCTTGCTTTAAGGACCCCTTTAAGATATTTTTGTTTACCTTGTTTGATTTCTTTTGGAGCTCTATCTTGAGCATGTTTCAAAATATACTTTTACCCATCGATCCTAGACCTTGGTCAACGATTTGATATTGTCCTAACCCCCCAAAGACATTTTTCCCACATGTTTTGAAGCTCATTTTCAATGCCTTAAGTTTATATGCTCAAAGATAGTGCATTCGACTCTTACTTATTTTCCTTGATGGTGGACAAATGATCTTATTGGATTGTAAAAGAGATACTAGATGAGGATTTTGAGATTATATTTTCCTCCTCTCCCTATGGATCATGAATTCACTGACAATGGATATGTGCAAAGACCTTATGGTTTAGGTTTTTATCCCATCCTTGGAGCTCCCTCAACTCAGATTGCATTGGCATATCCAATTGCACCTCACTGAATTTGCATTGAAAGTAAAAGAAGAACATTGATTCATTTCCACTAGGGGAGGAAGAATACACTTAACGTTTCCCATTATCTTGTGCCTATTCCTTGACATCCTCATTCAATTCTTTATTCACGTAAGACTAAGGGAGACTCCTAACGACATGCACTAACCCATCATCTTTATAAATTTTGAATACTAATACATCTTGATCTTCATATATTCCCATATATAAGGATGGTGCATACTTAATTAAATTGTTGGATCGCTAATTCCCTTCTCTAAAATTTCCACCAGATATCCCTCCATCTTGAAATGTCTCATTTTTTATCCATACCCTTCTAAACATTTTTGGGCATCATCAACCACGTGTCTATACAATTGGCATTGGACATAGTGAAATGGGATTTTGTTGTAGTCAAAAAGCTGAGAAAAAATAATCTCCCACCATAATCTCCAAAGAATTTGACAAACCCTTGACCATATCAACCTTCACCAAAAATCAAGCAACTATCCAATAAGGGTTAGTCAAGGAGCAATCCACCTCCATAACTATTCATGTAGAATCCCCCAAAATCTTGATTGCGTTCTTCGATTAGAACTCAATAGGAAACATTGTCAGTTTGACCTAGTTGGATTTTTTTGGAGGATGTCTATCTAGGGTCAAAGTAGAAGGCCAAGGATTGGAGAAAAGTCTGCCATATCCCAAAACTATTGGTCCTTTAAAATATTTGATACAACTTCTTCATTTTTTAAGATAAACCCAATCCATTCCCTAGAAAGATGTGAAAAAGGGTCAATATATTAATATGGGGGGAGGGGGGTGGGGCATTTTTTGCATGGGATCACTTAAGCTCCTATTGTTGAATCTTCTTCTCACAAATGTCCCAGTTAAGGCCTTATCCAAATAATTAATGACTTATTCAACCTTGATTTCATCTCCTAGGATCATCTCTACATAAGTGCTCCTCTTCTCAACCTTGATGTCAATGACTTGTTTTCCCTTTTACGTTTTTTACCCTCGATGGTTGAGAGGACTCTTTCTCTTTTGTGTCCCCTGCAAGTGCATCCAATCTAGGCTATTTCCACAAAATTTGAGCCCCAAAAATGATCAAGTGAGCTCTCCTTTCCTTCAGCATTGATAAGGTTAGAGTATGTTTGGATTTGTGAAATTTTAGCACTCACCTCTAATGTCAATTAAAGAGGAAATAAGAACCCATTCGATGGTTGAGAGGGCTCTTTCTCTTTTGTGTCCCCTGCAAGTGCATCCAATCTAGGCCATTTCCACAAAATTTGAGCCCAAAAATGATCAAATGAGTTCTCCTTTCCTTCAGCAGTTATAAGGTTAGAGTATGTTTGGATTTGTGAAATTTTAGCACTCACCTCTAATGTCAACTAAAGAGGAAATAAGAACCCATCTGATGTAGTACTTAAAAATTGTTGCACTTCCACAACCTGCAAATTGATATGTCCAAAAAAAATATCTCAGGACATCAAATGAGCCTTTTTTACCTATGTGGAAAAACATCGTTTAAGGGAGAAATGCGGGTCACTGCTCTTGAATTAGGGATTAGAACTTGAGGATGTCAAGTTGTGTTCTCATTTCTATGGAGTAAAAATAAATTTATGTCTGTGTTGTCTCTATCCACTAAAGGGTAACTTGTTGTATTCTTTTTTTGATACGATTAAGCATGTTGAATGGGAATATTTGACATACTTGGATCCATAATTTTTTTTTCCAAATAATGGTTAAAGCCTAAATTCTTATGTTGAGAAAAAGTGTTGGACCCCACTCCATAATCGTTCTTTGGACTAGGAATGCTAAGCTTGGGGAAAAACAAAGAGAAAATTTGGCTATCATCTAATGCATCCTTTGGTAATCAAGGAGATCCTCATATTCATCTGTCTTTGAGACTGAAATCTATAAAGACCCTAGTCAGTCGCCCCATTTGAAAACTCCCCCTCCTTCGACATTCAAATAATACAAAATATTACTTCCAATGAATGAAAAAAAGGGGCATTGTTATTACCAAAAAGGGTGTTGTTATGTGTGCAAGTTAATGACGATGTCTCCTAGTATCGTTGCACACACATTGGATATGTTCCCCACATAATTGCTCATTGGATATGCGAACTATAATTATTCAAACTCACTAGTTCGATCCTTTTAATGTGTCTTAATGGTATCAATATTCATTAATCTTTTCAAGGCCTTGGTTTTTGTTGATATTAACCAACAATTCTTCCATTTGGGAAGTCAAATTCAAAGAGGCAAGCTTGTCCTTAGGAATTTTGTTATACCCTCCTTTGGCGAAATCCTTAGTGAGATCTTCTTTTCTTACCCACATGACCTAATTTTGCTCCAGCACATGAGATTCCCCTTTGCCAAATTCTTGGCTTGCAACAATCAAAAGGTTGGGATCGACACAACGTGGCAATCGACTATTAAAATATTCAAATAATCAAGTTTGGTTTAGGGTTTCCATCACACCTAAGAGATCCTCCAATAATTGTTCTGAAATGTAGGGGCTTCAATGCAACGGGCCTATGGGAAACCTTTCTTTATTGCAATATGTACAAACCTATATCTAAAATATGCCATCTACATCTTTGTAATGGTAATCAATCAACTATAACCCCACACCTACATCATTCTTGGAGTTGGAATTGTAGTTAGATTTGTGGATTAGTTCAAGGATGGACAAGGGTTTTAGTAACATCCAACATGGGTGATCATGATGATTACCCACTTTACATCTTTCATTCCTTTGTTCTGGTTTGGCTACCTTCATTCATTCCATGAAATCCGAACCATCAATGCAATGGTAAGATCCTTGTATTTATTTTTAATTTTTTTTAAGGTTTGGAGGTGGAAAAACCTAAATCATAACTCAGTTGTGAAATTGACAGTGAGAACAATCATCAATGGATGTTATCCGCAAATGTAAGTTGACTCATCACTATTATTCAAGGAAACCACGTCACCTAAAATAACTAGTAGATGGTCCATAAGGGGGGATACTTCCACTCCTCTCAGATGCCTCAGGGTCTTGGTTTGTGAAATTGTTTCCTTAAATCCAAGGAAGACAAACTCTTAACCAATTAAAAGCAATTTAGGTATTTACTCCAAGACCTAAAAGTGTCGTTTTAGTCTCCTACAATAACTCCAAGTTACCTAGTATCCCTAGTTCTCCATCATCACTAAGGCTAGCTAGAGATCATGTGGTATCAAGCATACACCATGATTTAGATCCATATATGACGAAAATAAATCATATCAGTACACATTGTATATTTTTGGATATTTTGATTTAACAAAAAATTCCCAAATTTCATTTGGTTGAATTTAAACGCAAATCCAAACCATGTAAGATAGATTACAACAAACAAACCACTTTAATCACTTTGAAATGAATTCCAAAAAGGAAATTCTAAATAAAAATGAAAATAGATATAAACTTAAAACATTTTTAAATGTTCAAATCCCTCCTTATGAGATGGGTGACATGAATATATATTTAATAATGTCAAAATCATGTTTTTCCTCAAAATCTTGTTGTTTTGATTTTCATATGTGATGGTAGTCTTAATTCTTGCAGTACTTAGAACCTTTGGTTTTTGGAAATTTCTGGATATAATCACATCATGGCTAGCTATGCTTTTCTTTGAGGGTGTTCTACCAATGTGATGCACAAAATAAGGAAAATGATGAGACACCTGACTAGTCAATTGGGAGCCTTGCATAAGGACGTGACTTACATTAGTACGTAGATGGAAGTCCAAATGAAGAAGTTGGAGAACTGAGAACTAGGG
Source organism: Pseudotsuga menziesii (assembly GCA_001517045.1). Classification (NCBI taxonomy): domain Eukaryota; kingdom Viridiplantae; phylum Streptophyta; class Pinopsida; order Pinales; family Pinaceae; genus Pseudotsuga; species Pseudotsuga menziesii. The sequence goes on from LPNX010963554.1 coordinate 594,380, forward strand.
TTAGAGAACAAAGGCAGAGAATTGACAAATTGGTTAGTGATATGGAGATGTACAATACCATCATTTTGAGGTTTTCTCAAAGTTCACAATCTTTTGTGGCTATAAGCTCTATCAAGGAGCTTTTGGTTGAGGAAAGGTGCAACTGTGTAGAGAAGAACTAGAGAAGCAATCAAACTCGTTAATCTAAATCATGACCCACATCCATGTGTCAAGGCATTTAAATCATCAATCTAAATTTAAGAAATCACATTATGCCTTAAAGAATGACCCACATCCATGTGTCGTGGCATTTGGCATTTAAAATTATAGATCCCATAAAAACATTTTACGATATTTTTCAAACCGAGGTCTTGGTACTCGTTAAAATTAAAATTGAATATATTTAAATTGAAGTCCCACTCTGACTGTGGTGCAGCAAAGCTTGTAGTGTTTTTGTTCCTGCATAATCGCCGCTACACTTTTGTAGGGTTTCTGCATAATCGCTGCTTTCGATCGTTAAACCTCTGAAGCACATCCTCATCCACGCCATGCCTGCATTCATCATCCTCTCGTTTTTTCGCCCCCTTCAAAGTCCAACAAAATTATTCTCACCATTTTATTCGACTCTCAAAACCCCCATTTCATCGCCTCCCTCCTTTGAAACCACCCCGATAACGAGTTTCCTTCTCAACGAATGCGGATTCTCTCTCCACGACGCAAATGCCATTTGCAGGAAAAGACCGGATTTATTCGCTCACAAATCCTACGATAATGCACGACAAACCCTATTCTTCCTACGAGAGAAGGGTGTTAATGAAATCGGCGTTCGGAAACTCTTTTCAGTCGACCCCGGCCTCTTAAGGTGCAGATTCAAGGGAAACGTCAAGCCCAAGGTAGAATTCCTGGAGAAGATTGGCCTTACTGGTCAGAAATTGCTCAAAGCCCTCCATAGATGCCCTAATATTATTAGATTTTGTGCTTTCCGTACGCTGGAACGGAGGGCTTGTCTTCTACAGTCCGTGCTTGATCCCGATCTAACAGCTGTGGTCTCGAGCCCGGAATCTGATGAAATTGCCAGAAAACTTGTTTCCAACTACAGCCTAACCGCGTTTGTGATATCTCACAACCCTAGGATTTTAACATTGCATGTGGAAAAAGGCTTGGTGATGATTGTAAAGGATGTCGAGGGGATAGGCATTGAGAAGGGATCCAAGGCGTTTGCTCGCGCTCTTCTTCTGCTGAGTATGCTGAACAGAAACACTGTTAAGCTGAAATTGGAAAGTATGAGGGAATTAGGGTTTACAGAGGAAGAAGTTCGGATTCTTGTCAGGACGTCACCTACTCTGCTGGGGTTATCCGAGAATACACTGCGGCAGAAGTTCAAGTTTCTTGTTGAGGAATGGCAGCTTCCTCGCAATGCTATTATGAATAATCCGGTGGTTCTGACTTATAGCATCGAGAAGAGACTGAAGCTGAGGCTGAATGCTCTGAGGGCCTTGATGATGAACCAGTCTCCAGAGAAAGCTATGAGCTACGCTCCATTGAAATATCTCAAAATGTCAAGTGGGGATTTTCATCGCAAAGTGGGGAGCAGATTACCGGTCGTCATTCAGTAGAAAGAGGCAAACCCCTTGTAAGGGTCGGTGTTGAATTGAATTAAGGTTTTGGAGCTGTGGGAGTTTATGATCATTCGCTGAATCGACGGTGGATATTCGAAGCTTCTATTTTGTCAGGACAGTGAGGAATGATGCCATTTTGATATCACTCTGTATCGGTTATTCACATTGCTTTTTATTGTGTCTTGCATGTATCAAGGTTTTGGACCTGCTGGAGTATTCAGAAAAGCTATAAGATGACAGTGAAGAATGATGGTTCTCGACCTGCTGGAGTATTCAGAAAAGCTATAAGATGGCAGTGAAGAATGATGGTTCTTCCTCTACATCAGTTGCTTATTTGCAGGTATTTCAAAAGCATCTTCACATTGCTTTTTATTGTTTCCTAGTATTACATGTATTGTTTGTGGATGAAAAAGAGGTTCTGTACTGGCAACAAGATGGCAACAAGAAGATTAGATCTTTTGTTATGGAAAAAAGCTGTATTGTTTGTCTGTACTGGCAACAAGAAGATTAGATCTTTTGTTATTGAAAAAAAGCCCTTATGCTGGTATGTAGGCTGGCAACAAGGAGATGAGATCTTTTGTTATGGCAAAGAGCCCTTATCCTGGTATGTAGGCTAGCACTACTTACAAGGTATTCTTGTTGAGATTTTGAGTTGTATGACAGTTTTACATGGGTCAATGTTATCAATTTATTTCTTCATTATCCTGGTATGTACGCCAGCACTACTTACGAGTTATTCTTGTTGAGATTTTGAGTTGTATGACACTTTTACATGGGTTAATGTTATCAATTTATTTCTTTATGATAAGATGATTTTGATTAAGAGGTTGTAAGTGGACATATTTATTATGTTACTTTTTTTATGAAGTTGTTGTAAGTGGAGCATATATTTTATTTAAATTCTTTCATAAATAGTATATTATGGCTTTCCGTTGTTTCTTGGTATTACATGCTTTGTTTGGGGATGAAAAGAGGACCTTTATTGGCAACAAGGAGATTAGATCTTTTTGTTAGGGTATGTCCACATTTGTTACATGAGGAGGTTAACACGGGTTAATGTTAATATATTTTCTATAATTTTTTAGATGTCAATCACTTTTTTTATTATTATAAACATGTATGAGGATTTCTATTAGTGTAAGATTATTTTCAATCTCTCTATTTTCATAAATATTTATATAGATTTTTTTAAAGAATTTTATTTATTTATTCTGTTAAAGTTATTTAGAAACTGTATATTCTCTCAACCACAAGTAAAATTCTATGAGAACTAAATACTAACACCAAGTATAATGTTAGCTAAACTTTGAAGGCAAATAAAGTTACTATAAATGAATACATGAAAGTATGAGTAGTAACTCAAGAAGCTACCACTTATGATTTTTGAATTTGTTAGGTTTTAATGAAATGTGGTTGGAAAGATGGTCATTTTGCTAAAAGATTAGCTTACTCCGTTTTGAAATGTAGTTGTTAAAAATGTTTTTCAACTTTTATTTTTATTGGCAACACTTTTGCCATCCTCAAGAGTAGTAAACATGTAAGAATAATAACAAATAACAAGAAAGAACCTCCTTGAAAATGGGTAGAAGTTTGACTAAAATGTCAAAGTTGTAGAACAGTTTAAGCACATGTAATCCAAAAGCATTTTGACTTGAGAAGCACGATTTATAGACAAGAAAGTCTCTCTCTATTCTTGAGAAGATGGGAGACATGGAGGAAGGAATGGGATCAAAAATACCATTGGGATATTCAATTGTTGGAAAGACAATTGGAAAGACAATCGATGAAGGAAAAAGCTAGAGCATATAATCTTGGAGGCAAATCAGTGCAATTAGAAATCATGGAAGGATCGCAATAATGGAAAATTGGAGGAAGTTGAAGAGAAGGTAAAAGTGTTACAAGACAAGCTTGAGTTGGTGTTGGAACAAAACCAAGGTTTTAGGAGCTAAGCAAATATGCATCCCTTGTTCTTTATATTGACTCTTAGGGATTGGGCCAAATGGTAGCAATGGAAAATGATATGGTACAACAAAATTATGAGCAAGCAAGGAAGAAAAACCCAACAATTCTCTTATCCATGGCTAGATCAATAAAAAACCCCTAGTGGATATGGACCTAAAATTCTATAATCTTGTTAATGCTTTACAAGATAGTATTTTTGCTATGACAAATTGTAAGGGAGTACATAAGCCGACTAGTTAGCACTAGTGATAGAACTTTGAAAATATAAAAGAATCATAGTGGCTGTGTAGAAAATTTTTAAGCTTTTGAAAGTATTTTGGATAGTTTTACTCTTCAAACTTTGTATTAGTTCATGGATAGTTTAGTTTGTTTATTTTTTATGCAAAATGTATTTGTTTCTATTTAAATAAGTTATAACCTTTGCTTATTATTCAAATTCTCTTATCGGTTTGTAGAGTTGTTTTACTAAATTTGATCAAGTCTCACACAAGATAGATCAAGTATTTTTATCCTTTTTTTAACACAAGTATGCTAAAAAAGGGTTCATCACCTATGCCAAAATCTTTGTAAAGATCAAATTACTACAATAGATTAAATGAATTTTAAAAGACAATCTTCAATGCTAATGAAAATTGATCAAAACCTAAAACATTGATAAAGGTCCAAATCAACATGATAAATATATATATTTTTATAAATATTTGTCCATTTTATTGGACTTTATATAGATCCACACTTTAGAAAAACTTAGCATCTTACAATAACATAAAGATTTGTATTATTGGCATTTGCATCCCTCAATTCGTACATCAAATGATTGGTTGTGATGATATAGAGAGACACATCTAAAGTTTCCTCCATAACCATAATTCCAACTTTTGTTGTCATTTGAAGTGTCCACTAACTTGTGTTATGTTTTCTACATATGTGAGTTTATGAGATAGTGTGAAACAATGCTGAAATCATTTTTAACTACTCAACTAGAGGCTTGAGAGTAACATTTAGAATATGGTAATCTTTTTTCATTTTGTTGATGACAAGAAAAGAATCCCCATAAACCTGCAATTAACTAGTTCCTTTCTTGTTTGCCAACTTCAATAGACAACTCAATGCCATTAACTTAGTGGAATTATTGGTGTTTGTACCCGCACTTTAAATTTGACAAAATAAAACACATAGTGCCTCTAGCATTGTTTAATGCTTGAGGCCCATGCTTGGCCCCATCAAAGAAATCCCAAGGATATGGTTGATCTATTATCAGTTACCTAACTTGCCTGGGGTTTCTTTCCTTGGCCTTTGACCCGCAACCTTGAAAAAAACCATATATCTGTGAGAATACTTGAAAGGTAGGCCTTTGTTCATCATTATATAAACTTTCGTAGCAACTATCCAAACACTTCAGAGAATTATACAAGGTAATGATTTGAAGGCATTCATTCATTCTTCCTATAAAACCAAAATTTTAAAAATTGTTATACATAATTGTTGTTCAATACATTTGAGATTCTTGTGATTTTCTTGGCATCCTTGCAAATTTGTTGTGCATATGGAGATCGGATAATTAGATGTCCCATGTTTTCCCTTGCTTCCCTACACATATGACTAGATAAAATTTTAAGAACCTCCTCTAAATTTATATGTATAATAAATAGGTAAATCCTCATTATACACCGAAAACTCTAAAGTCTATTTTATCAATAATATAATATGCATATATAAGTTTTTAGTGAATCTTTCATGAAATTATAAAATATTGTAAAAGCATGGCGAATCTTTCACAAAATTGGAAAACCTTGTGTAATTTTTGGCGAATCTTGTATGCAATTAGAGAATATTTTAAATTTTTGGTGAATCTTTTATTGAATTATAAAAACTTATAAAGTTTTGACAAATTGGTTGAAGTTTGACTTCATAAAATCTTTGCAGCAAGAGGAAATCTGCGGTAAGGATTTTGAATCAAAATCTTTTGACTTCGTAAAATCTTTTGGATGTTTTTGTATTCACTTCAGATTTCTTGTGTACTCTTGCACTTGAACACCTTGTAAACAACATCCAAGCTAATTTGTTGAATTTATTCATGACAACTACTTGTATGCTACTAAGTTCAAACCTCCTTAGAGCTAGAATGCAGAGTTACTTTCATAAATGCTTATAATATACAAGTGAGCACTAACTAAAGTTGAAACTCATTTATCTTGCAAAACTCATTGTACAATCGATTTTCACAAACTATGTTGACCTAACCATCCTCAATTTAAAAATATAGCTACAATAAAAGTAGTTGTTTGAAGCCCTCTCTGAAATAGAAGGCTTGACCATCTCTATCTCAATGCTCTTAAAAAAATCAATGGATGGTTACGTTGCATCCACATTGAAATTAATATCTTCTTCGCATGGTTGTCCCCATTTTCTAGCATGTCATGCAATCAAAGCGAATAAATTGTGGAAGAGACGGATAATAAACAACCTCTCACAAAACATTAAAATGAAATATAACAATATTTTCGATTTTACAAACTTTTCATATAATATCAATGCTCTTCTTTACGTACGATTCACAACATAGAACTTTTTATAAACACACACCTTAACATATGTTTGCATGTTTTGCTTCATATGCCTTACAATCAAGAGCGTGTTAGTAAACAATACTACTTGAGGTCTAACATTATTACGTGATCAAAGATTAAAGTTTATCAAGGAATTTATGGATATCTCAAATCCTAACGGCTACATGTATTGACATTTTAGTCATGAAATCAAAAGTATAATTTCATTACAAGAAAGGAAAATCGACAATATCATAATTTGTTACATATAATCTTTAATGTGTCTCCACAATATATGACATATATTTTTATTGTAATTGTAACTTCGGTATTATTTTGATGTATATGACTATTGTATATTGTTGTACCCCCATTGGAGATGTGTTTCCCTCCTTCCGTGATGTCATCATTGTGTATGGTTATTGAGGTAAACCCTCCGTTGTAAGCTGGGGCAATAGTCCCCAAGATAAATAAAGTAAAAGGTACTTGCGAGTATTCTTAGGTAGGTCGGCCCCAAAGAGGTTACCTGGCCGACCTAGTTAGTTGAGTAAGTTACTCAATGAAAGAATATAATAGGAGGTGTCCTCCTCATTTGTCACACACTCATTCACTCTCTCATGTGTGCTTTAGGAGAGAGACGACTATGAGAAGGAAGAGAGAGAGCTGCAGAAGACATCTTATTCTTGGGTTATTCCATCTTGTGATATTGTCTTAGTGACAGAACTATTCTGAGGAAGTTTGCTGGGTTTTCTCCTTTATGGTTCCCTCGATGAAAATCTTTATGTATTGTGTCTCTTGTGTATCTTATGTATCTTATTGTGCTTGTTATTCTTTCAAATAAAGATCTTAAGTGAATTAATTTAGAAAAACTAACATGGTATTAAAGCCACTCTGAAAGAAGGCACCGTGCAACCGAAATACTACTACAGGCAGCGACTAAAAATTAGGATTTCATGCTTGAAAACCCTAAAAGACAAAATCTAGTCATATTAGAACTTTTGTTATAACTCCAGATTGTAGAAGGTTTAGGAGTTGAAACTTGGACATGTTGAAGATGAAATCTTGTTGTGCATTGTATGCGGGCTTCATCCTCAAATTCACTATACTTCAAGAGATATGATTCCTCCAAATCAGGGTTCCAGCCTCCTCGAAAATACAGTCATAAACATGTGACCTAGGGATAATTGTTCTATCTCGGGTTAGGAAGGTCCAAACGAAATTTCTCAAGATGTTGCAGATAGGGCACATAGTGTAGTTTCTGTGGTGCACATTTCAGACCCCTAAGGTGAAACGGTGACACATGGGAGTTCGTACAAGTTCTATATGCAGAACAATCCTAAAAACAAGGTGCCTTGGGAAACTTCGCATAAGTTCCATTTGGTGAATCCAATTCTGATCTAACTTTTGGGGTTGGAAAGAAGACATACCAAGATACCTCATGCCGAAGTTTTAGACCTTGAGGAGCAGACATTTCGGAGATACAACAAAATCAATATCAGACAATTATGTAGAAGAAATTAGAGAAACTACGACTTCCTGTTCTAGGAGCTTCCCACCACTGTTTTCAAAAAATGAGTACATTGGACAACTCGCCTTGAAGAGGCACATCTTTCTGTCAAATCAGAAGTTTGAAATTCCAAGTTTGGAAAATTAGGGTTTCTCTTATAAACCCTAGATAAGTCGGCTTCGGAATCGAGTCAAGCACCTTAAAGTGGTAAGACCTATATCTTTGTTATTTTCATTTGAGGTTATCATTTGAAAATGACTCATCACACCCAACTTGATGAAAAGCTTCGGGGAGCTAATAACTTTCGAGCATGAAAGTACAAGATCTCTATGATCCTTGAAGAAAATTATCTAGATCAGTGTATCAGTAAGAAAGTTTCATATCTAGAAGGAGATGATGTTAAGAATATCCATAAGAAGAACTTGGTTAAGTCCAAGAGAATCATTGCAGATTCTATTAAGGATCGTCTCATCCCCCACGTGTCATCCTTGAAGACACCAAAGGAAGTGTTCGATGCTTTGATGAAGTTGTTCAAAGGAAAGAACATCAATTAGAAGATGACATTGAATAACCAGTTAAAGAATGTGAAGATACATAACTCAAAGACGATGCAATGCTGCTTCATAAGGGTTGTTAAAATCAAGGAACAACTTGAAGCAGTCAAAGACAGTTTAGAAGAAGGAGATATTGTTATGACCACCTTGAATGGTCTCCCAAAATCATGGGATTCATTCATTCAAGGGATATGTGCAAGAAGGAAGTTGATCTCTTTCAACAGACTATGGGAAGAGTGCACACAAGAAGAAGCTCGACTCATAAAAAGAGAAGAGAAGATATGAGCAATTGAAGATCAAGCTCTCACAGTTCAAAGAAGAAGAAGAAGATTCCTTAAGGGATGAGAAATATGTACTTTGATCCACAAGGATTCAACCCATGAAGAACCTTTTATCCATCTCAACATTTGGATAAGAAGGGATGCAAATGTGAATGAAGAAACAACACTCAAATATGACCTATGGTATGGAAGACTTGTTCAAGCATGAGCAAGACAAACATAGGTCCTCGAAATCAGATGATGAAGTAGAAGACTCCAGTTATTCTTGCAAGGACATAAGGATCAAGAAGGAGTCCACCCACCAAACAAACAAAGATAAGTGTTTATTTATTATTTCATGTATATCTACTTACTTAAATGATATTGTTTAGTTAATATATCATGTATGATTGATTGAGTGTCTGCATTTATGAAATACATACTATTGAATTGCATATGATGGGTAAGTAGTCGATGGTATTGTACATCATTCCATTGCTACTTATCTAGAATGAAACCTCTTTGCTGACATATTGGAAGTAGTGCACACTCTTAATAATGTTGTGGTAGAGATGGAAGGGATCTAGAAAGTTACCATATGAATACGAGATATGGATGAATGTTGTATCATTGGCTAAGTCAGTTGTGTGACTGCATAACTTTCGAATTTGACACTATTAATATGTTTTGGAAATTATGAAATGTTTATAATAATGCAACTGAATTTGACTTGTTTGAAATATCGTGTACAATCACCTACAAGAAAAAAGGATGGGGCGTGTTCTGAGGAACAAGTGATGATGATTCAATAGGAAGACCCACTCTAACAAATGTACATGAAGAAGAAATTGAAACTGCCAGGTCCAGAGACACCGTGGCAGAAGAAAGAACTTCAAAAGAATATAAGAATCATGATATGACCTAAAGAGAGATTTTATATTTTTTACCCTTGCTAGGTTGAGATGGATCTTTCTTTTTTGTGTCCCTTGCAAGTGCATTCAAATCTAGGTTATTTCCACCACACTTGAGCCCCCAAAAATGATCAAGTGAGCTATCCTTTCCTTCAACAATGATAAGGTTAGAGTATGTTTGGATTTTTGGAATTTTAGCACTCCCCTCTAATGTCAACTAAAAATGAAATAAGGATCCATATAGTGTAGTATTTAAAGATTGTTGCACATCCACAACCCCTAAATTGATATGTCTAAAAGGAATATCTTAGGACATCAAGTGAGCCTTTTTAACCTCTATAGATCAAATAAAACATCGTTCAGGGGATAATGTGGATCATTACTCTGGAATCAAGGATTAGAACTTGAGGATGTCTAGTTGTGCTCTCATTGCTATGGACTAATAATAAATTTATGTATGTGTCATCTCTATCCACTAAAGTATTACTTATTGTATTGATTTTTTGAGATGATTAAGCCTGTTGAATAGGGATATTTGACAAAAACATTTCTCCAAAGAAGGGTTAAAGCATAAATTAGTATGTTGAGAAAAAGCGTTGGACCTCGCTTCATAATCCTTCTTCGAACTAGGAAACTGCACATATAGGAAAAATTATCTTGCTGCCTTTCTTTATTTATTGTTTTCGATATCAGAAGGAAATTTCCCTCTTGTTTGTTGTAAAAACATAGTTTTAATAATTACTTATGGGCAATAGAGAGGAGAGGTACATAATATGCATAACATGAGCACCATTACAACATGTTTGGGATACCTACCTATATATTAGGTCATAAATTGGGAGTCAAAACACTTTAAAAAGAGATAATGAAAATTAGTAGGGTTGTCAACCTATCAATTTGAATATCCATAAATTTTGGTCTAAGGTCAAAAGTGTATCATATAACACATGATTTTAGAGGCTTGGAAAGGGATATATGCACTAAAACATAGAGAAGTCAATTTGGGAATTTATGTTGAAGTTACAACCCAAATATATGCATGTATGGTAAAATCTAAGCAACTTATCATCATGTTTGTGCTTTAGCCATCATAACATTAAAAAAAAATTGATACTAGAACCCTAAATATTTCAGATTTTGTATTTAGGCATTGGATATCCCTTTAAAAGCACAAGTATGAATAAATCTCCCCTGTACAAAACCAGTTTTCTTTGGTCTAACTATTAAGGATTCAATTCTCCAAATGCGCAAAGCTACAACCTTGGAAAATATTTTGTAAGAGAGATTCAACATGGTAATGGGCCTCCATCACCCAATAGTTTTCTATCCAAGTTATTCAAAATAAATTTGATCAAACCCCAAATCAAAAACCAAATGAGAAGGTTTCCTTTTCCATCCAAAATAGATCCCCTGAATCCCACATGCTTTTTAAAAACCATCAAGACCTGGAATCTCAATATAGAAGGTTATTGAGTGGACCATGGAATCTCAGAAAAAATCTCTCTTTCTTAAGATTTACTTTAACAAATCATATGATAGGATTGATAGTTCATTAGTGACAAAGATGGTCATCTACCTTGGTTTTGGCTCCAAGTGTGTTTCTATGGTGATTTATGTTGTTTATAAATATCGCTATGTCTTTTTAGGTTCATATCATTTTTTTTAGCATTAAACCAACCACTGTTAACATGATTCGAATCTGATTTTTCCGTAGTTTTTTCGTCCCTGCTCACAATTATTTAATTTGTATAGGGATTCAAGAGCATAATTTTTGCATCCTTGGTCCCTTGAAAGAGGTGAAGGTACATGACAAAGGATTCATGCAGATATAGTGATATGATGATTTCAGTTAGGAGACAAGTGTCAATTTAAACACATAAAAGAAGAAGGACCAAAGACATCTATTGGATGCATAAATGGCATGGAACTTCATAAAGATCTACACTTGAAATCTGGGCTCTGTTAGAACCTATACCTCTCAACAGATGTGTAGCATGTTCATGCTACCAAGGGATCCAAGACACATAGTAGGCAAACTAGGTTATCTAGTTCTTATTATCTTAGCTTTAATTGAATATTAAGGGGTTTCACACTAATAAGATTATAAACTAGCAATTGAATAGAGGAAAAAATTTGAACCAGTAACCAACACATGATGTTGGTTAAGACTTATAGCTAAGCATGAGACACTCCTACAACAATATTTAGAGTACTAGTAATGGCGTCAAGTTAAACTTAAGTTTTATAATCTCTGTTTGGAATTAACAATCCTAGAACTCCATTCATCTTTTTGCATTCACTCTACAAATTGATAGCAACATTTTTAGACCATCACTTGCCATTCCCTTTTGGTAATGCTCCTTGCATTTTGTAGTTGTTTCTTGTAGTAAGACTGTGTTTCCCTTGAATAAGTATTACATCCTGATCCTTACCTAGCCTAACATTGCCAAAAAATATTGTTACATCTAACCCAAGCTACTGACACCCAAACCAAACTTCCCATCCCCTCTTGTTTATGTGATTTATAATCTCTCCCTTCTTTCCAGCAACAAGGGTAAATACAAGGGCACTATAAAGTAAGAAATACAAAACATGAAGCCTCAAGAGAGTAATTGTATTACACCACTCTAAATGTTTCTTATTTATGTACTTATATTAAATTGTTCCATGTAGATAGTGTTCTACAATTACACTGGGCACACTTGAGAGTATTTGCCAACATTGATGTACATGACTTATTCATTGATCAAGAGCTAGCATCTAAGATTGGTGCATTGTGATATTTAATCTAGTGATTTGTTTAAACTTTACTATTTTGAACTCTTCATGGGATAACAATGTAGCAAGTTTTCAGTCTATAACAAGAAAATGATTAAAACCGATCCATTCCCTTCTACAAGGTTTCAACTTTCCATCACTTTGTACATGTCCATTTCCATATTCTATATACGAATCCCTCATTTTGGTGTAATGTCATAGCTAACAAATTATGATTGAGTTATCTCTATTCCAAAATCAACAGATTAAACTAACTTATGGCTATTTTGGTTTAGCTGCCTCAAATAGATAAATGCATTTGGAGCTTTGAAATAGTTTTTAAAAATAGAAACAACTTTGAAAATTTTTATAGTCATGTTCTTGGCTTGGAAACAATTGGGTCTTAGCTTACTACTGAGTTACATAACTATTTGATAATATATACACCAAATGATCCAATACAGTGTAATTAGGTGCCCCAAAAGATTCTTTTCTTCACTTTTCCTATGTTGAGATCTTGGCATTTGAGAAGCTTATCTCTTGAAATCCATAAAGATGATTAATTCAAATGCCTGAACCCATTGTACATTCATTTCACTCGTTTGGTTCCCCGAGTAGTCCTTCCTATGCCTTAAAATCCTCATGGATTGTGTGTTTAGGGACTAAACCATGCCCAACCATAACTTCTCCTATACAATTTAGCTAGTTAGAGGTCCTAAACTACTCAACTTAAGCATATTTAGACAAAGAAAATATAGCAAAAATAACAACCCCTTCAAGGAATGGTTGGTCTCAGATGTGTTTGCTAGAGCTCCTATTATAAAAATCATCAACTTATATTTTTAAAACCAAATAGAGTGCAAGGATTCTATGAACATGAGCACTTTTTAAAAGGGTGGATGATTCTAGTGGCTTCCCTAGATTCCCCTTGCTCTATTGCTTGAGTGAACATGCTTGGAGTTTATGGTGGATGATTCTGGTGGCTTCCTCAGCTTCCCCTTGCTCTATTGCTTGAGTGAACATGTTTGGAGTTTATGTAATGGGTGTTTTGTATTTTGTTTTCTAAAAATACCTATGAATTAAAATTTGGAGTTTGACTTCAAAAAATATGCTCCATGAATTCTTAAATATATAAATTGCATGATTCAAGTGGGAATTTGTTGCCATTTGCAAATCTCTTCAATCAATTTATGTAACCAAAATACGTAATTTCAGTGGATTTTGTTATGAATTTAAGTAAACATTATATTTTGGTTAGCACAGTTTTCAAATTCACAATGAGATATAGATCTTGAAGTATTGTGTGTCTCACAAAATTTATTCTCTCCTTTCCAATATTTGGTTGGCAAGACAACAAGATTCTTAATATACAGACTAAGCTATAGTCTTAATCGTGCAAAGTTTGAATGCAAATCATTGACAAAAGGCCATATTCACTTATGCATTGTACAAATTGTGCAATGAAATGTGCTAACGTTCAAATAATTCTTCCATACATTAACCCATGGACGATGGAGGTAAAGCCCAAGGGAAACACCGTGAGAATCCGGTCGACGACCCATGTGTAAATCGTCGACACTATAGCTTACTCCAAAATTAAACAAATGCCAAATAATCGACAAATATTTGGATCTTTATGAAAATATGGTTATTGAGCATCAACTGCTATGTAAAATAAAATAAAAAATCCACGGTAAGGCATACAAATAAAAAATTAATAATAAAGGATTTCAACATGTTACCTATAGAACTTTATTAAAAGTAAACCACAACCTTTTGAACAACTTATCTCACCATCATGTCATCAATAAAGGTACCTCCACATGAACAAATAGCCTCGACACCATAGAATTCCTTCATGTAACTCCACTTAAGAGCGTCCCTCGACCCCTTTTGCTTTGTTTAGGATAAAACAAATGACCTTATGCCAAAAAAAAATGTTATAGGGTGAGCGACTTAGTTCAAAATGAGGATTGAAAATCAAAATGCAAGTGAATTTTCTAAACTTGGGAAATTTTGAAATGTTGTGTCGATTAGGTATCAACAATGGGGGGTTATTTGTTTATGATTGATTGTGAGAAATTTATATGTAATTTTTTTTTCATTTTGCATTAATATATTGTTTCAAGTAGTTATTTAACTAAGGCAATGGATTGCTACCATTTCTAAGGGTTTTAACCACATAAAGCATTAGTGTGTTGATCTATGATTTGTTTGTATGAGTAGTTGCTTAAGATGGTTGACCTTGTCAAAATACCATGTTTTTGTCAAACACAGTTTTAGAGTATTTAAGAAGACTCACTTCCATTATTGATTGAGATATTGAACTAACATAGTTGTGTGCATTAAAGGATTTTTGTATTTTTCTATTCTATGTATTTTTAGGCAAAGAGAGGTGCTCAATTGCATCTGGAGAGGTACTTTCAATTGAAAATTATTTTTGTTCCACTTGAAAATATTTTTTGTCTTTCCCAAGATACGACCATTTTACCAAATCCAAAGGTATATATTTTTTTATGTGGTTCACAACATTGGATATCGGTGCTCGCTACGTCCATAAATAACCTCCCTGAAATCAACGCGAGAACATGGGATGATTGAGCATTTTTGATATAGTGGGGGCTCAACAACAAGAGAATCTTATAGACCTATTTAAGGTGTCAACTGTTAGGATATTTAGACACTTAGGAGTTAGTTAAGATCAACTTGTGTAATACATCCGTTAGGTAAAAGTGTGTTTCTTTAGTATGCATTAGTACACATTTGTAAATATTCTAATCCGGCGGTCACGATATGTTCTAGACATAGAGTGATCCGGCTGTTCAATTTCTCTTAGATCATACCTACCATTGATCCGTGGGTGTTACACCCGATTGGTCCATGATCTCTATTTAAAGAGCATAGAGGGTCCTTGGCTAGTTGATCGATTATGAGAAGCTCATGTAACTTTCTTTCTTTTGCATAATAAATTGCTCCAAGTAGCTATTTGGCTGGGGCCGTGGACTATTTTCCTCTCGAGGGTTTTAACCATGTGACAAACATCGGTGTATTGATCTGTGATCTATTTGTGTGACGTGGTTGCTCAAGACGTTCAATTTTTTGGGAGTACCCTGTGTACTCGAACATGGTATTAGAACGTTTATGAAGAGCTGCTTTCTGTTTTGATCAAGATCTGGAACTGGTGTTGCCGAAACTTTGAAAGGGTTTCTGGTTCTAGATTTTATGTGCATTTGTAGCTTATGGTAGTTGTTCCATTGCGTCCGGAGTGCCGTTTACATTAGGAAATAGTTTTCGTTTCATCGACAACTATTTTCGTTTGTTCCACAAACACCAATTTCGACAAATCTAAAGTTATAATGTTATAGTGACAGATTTGTTTTATTTTTTATTTTTTATATCTCTCATATTTTATCAGTTTGTTTATTAGATCTTTACTGTTTTAGTCTCGGACTGTTTCCTTCCCTGGCTGCGTATGCTCTTTGCCATGCACCTTGCGCGATCGCGGCGAATCAGAAACAGAAAGGTAGAGTTTTTTCTCTTGTCTTCTCGGCTATGCATGCTCTTTGTCATGCACCTTGTGCAATCACCGTGAATCAGAAACAACGAGAAAACTTGAAAACGTAGACTTTCTGGGCAAGCTAACCAAGATCTAACGCCACCCGTAGAGTGGATTTTTTTTTTTTTTTTAGTTTTTTGTTTTTTGTGATTTGCAGGAAACAAAGGCACGCACGAAAAACGAGAGGGAAGAGTAAAAAAAAAGTCCCCTTCCTCTTTTCATTCTTTTACGTACCTTTTAAACTTAGCTCACTTGGTCCAAAGTTGTTTTATTCCTTAATAGGTCTTGAGTTCAAGTCTCATTAAGCTACTTTTTAGTGCATGCAATTTCTATTTTCAAGTTACTTTATTGTAAAAGTGCATCTCACTTAAATAAAATAAAATAAAAAGTGAGTCACTTAAGTCTTTTAAATTATTGCCGCACTATTTAAAAGTAACATTATTTTAAAAGTGAACATTACTTATTTTGCAAAAGTGATTCATTTAAAAAACAACTTTCTTGTAAGTGATAGTCAAAGGTTCATCTTAGGAAGAAGGGGGTTCTTTTTTTTAGTTAGTCAAGTTAATATCTGTCATGTCACTATTGGGGACATTTTCAACTTTTTCTTTGATCAAGCATAACTTCATTATCCAGAATTAGTTTTCAGTGCCGTTTTTTTTAAAACCACATATTTTTTTGAGCTCTTTTCATTCAGACAGTTAGTTTCTGTTCTTTCAATCATTATTTTACAGTATGGCCACCCCTTGTGATATTATACTTATAAGTTCTAACTATTTCTCATGAAAATCTCATATGGAGGATGTTCTGCGAAGTAGGGGACTTTTCAGGATAACCTCAAGGAAAGAAACATAACCCACTGAAGATGATAAGAAAATTAAATGAGAAAATAGATGTGATGAAGCTCGTGGATTGATTGTGATGTCAATCTCTACTGATTTGCGATTCCACATATCTGGAATTGGTGAACTTGATATAGCTTGGGAAAAGTTCGAATCTGTGTTTGGTAAACACAATGAAATTCTGGGTCGGCAACTTGAGAATGAGTTGATTTCCTTGAACCCAAATGATTTTTCATGCATTTAAGACTATTTATCTAAGTATAAAACTCTTAGACTCTTATGTGCAGAATGCAAGATTAAAAAAAAAGACAAACAATATATTTATCATATTCTTTCCAAACTTGGACCTGCATATTCTGTTTTTGTATCTACACTCTACTCCATGAAAGAATCCTTGACTGCAGCTAGCTATCAAGAGCCTAGTCTTGAATCCTTTTGTGATTCCTTAATTAGAGAGCAAGATAAGCTGATTCATCTTGGAATAATTAACAATGCAGATACATATGGGAAAGCGTTATTGTCCCAACAGAAAGAAAAGTCCAAGCCTCCCAAGAAACATAATTTTCACAATAATAAGCCAAACAACAAGGGTCCCAAACCCTCTCAGTCAGCTCCTTCTTTAAAAAATGACAAAGAATCCAAGCCAAAAGGAAAGAAGACTGGGCATCATTGCAATTTTTGTGGGAAAGATAATCATGATGAATCTAAGTGTTTCAAGAAGATGGCAGTCTTGGAAGCAGCAATGAAGCAGAACCACATCATCCTAGATTCGTCTTCAGAATCTACCTCTCATGGACATCCACTGTGTGCTTCTGGTTACTCTTATACTGCATCATCTTCTTCTACTTCAATTGAATGGCTCATTGATTTTGAAGCATCTTATCATATGACTAAGGATCAAGGCATCTTTTCTACTATGCATGAATGTAACACCAAGCAAATATTTGTTGGTGATGATAGATCTCTAAGTGTTGTAGGATTTGGAACAATTTCAGTAGAAAATGGTCATTTCAGTGATGTACTATGTGTTCCAAAAATTTCCTGCAATTTATTATCAGTCTATTAAATTACTCATTCAGGAGAAGGTAAAACTGTGACGTTTACACTTCACCAAGTTGCAATCAAGGATTTTAAAAATTCTCAAAATGTCCTTTCTACTGGAACTGTTAATGATATTAGCAGGCTGTACAAATTTAACAACTTTGGGTCATCACCTTTTCCTTCAGTTTTTGTTGCTCATAGTGATAACTTGAGCAAACTTTGGCATGAGTAATTTGGTCACTTAAATTATCGCTCATTGCAACAACTATGTAAATACAATATGGTGACTGGTATTCCGATGGTATATTACAAGGATGGTGTTTGTTTCGGTTGTGTACTCGAAAAACATCATTGGGATAGTTTTGACAAACGTGCCTCTTGGAATGCCTCGGTTCCCTTGGAGCTTGCGCATAGTGACTTGTGTGACCCTCTTCCATCTGCTTCCTTTTTCTAGTTTCAAATATTTCTTAACTTTCATTGATGACTACTCCAGACGCACTTCGGTTTACTTCCTAAAACTTAAGAGCAAAGTATTTAACATGTTCTTGGTCTACAAGGCCCTTGTTGAAAAACAATCTGGTCATCAAATTATTAAGTTAAGATCTGACAATGGAGGAGAATATGTTAACAACAAGTTCACTACTTTTTGCACTGAACAATGAATCCAACAACAACACACTGTTCCATATACACCACAAAAAAATGGTGTAGCTGAACAGAAGAACCGCACTGTAAAAGAAATGACTAATTGTATGATCCAATCTAAGGGACTAAGTCTTCAATATTGGGCTGAGGCCATAAATTGTGCAAATTACATAGTTAATTGCACACCCACTAAATTTTTACAAGGTATAACACCGAAAGAAGCATGGAGTAAAATTAAACTAGATGTAAGTCACTTTCGTGTGTTTGGTTGTGAAGCATGGGCTCACATTCTGAATGAAAAATGGAAAGCATTGTAGCCAAAAAATGAAAAGTGCATATTTGTTGGATATTCAGAAGATGTAAAAGGTATAGACTTCTTCAGCCACATTCTCATGATATAATCATTAGAAGAGATGTTAAATTTGATGAAAATCTCTTGGCTTGCGAGCCTAACTTGGTGGGTGTGCCATCTTTGGCCTGTGAGCCTCATTCGAAGATTGTACCTTATTCTTCTTCTTCCAAATTTCTTGACAGGTTTCCAACTCCAGTTTCTGATGATGACAGTGAGGATGAAAATTCTTCTCCGCTTGCTCATGTTCCTCTAATTGCACCAGCACCAATGCTTCCTCGATGGGTCCGTTTAACATGTGAAGCAGCTGGTGATCTTGCCAGTGATCCTAGAGATCAATGTCGAACACGTTCTCAGTTTTAGTGAGCCTCTTCTATTTTGGCTCAAGTTTCTAAGAATCATGATCCAGAAACTTTTGCAGAAGCTTTAGGAAATCCAAATTGGGATGCAGCTATGGATGAAGAATATCGTTCCTTAATGGCGAACGATACTTGGGATCTTGTTCCTCTTCCAAAAGGAAGAAAACTTGGCAGATATAAATGGGTCTACAAAACTAAGTATGCATCATATGGAAGTGTCGAAAGACTTAAGGCAATGTTAGTTGCCAAAGGATTTTCCCAAGTTGAAGGGATTGACTACAATGAAACCTTTGCTCATGTTGCAAAAATGAATTCCATCCACCTTGTTCTTTCTCTTGCAGCCTTACTATAACTGGGAAGTCCATCAAATGGATGTCAAGTCTGCCCTTTTACATGGTGATTTACAGGAGGAAATTTACATGGAACAACCTCATGGATATGTTCAGGATAACTCTAGCCTTGTCTGTCTCCTTAAGAAATCCTTATATGGCCTTAAGCAAGGTCCTAGAGCTTGGTATGCCAAAATGGATAGCTTTCTCCTTGACACTGGTTTTTCTAGAAAGTAGGAAACCATTTCATCATACTTGTTCTTTATGTTGATGATCTTATCCTTACTGGTAGCGACCCTAAACTTATAACCCATGTGAAATCCAGTCTTAAGCAAAATTTTGAAATGTCAGACTTAGGATATTTGCATTATTTTCTTGGTCCCCAAGTCTTGCAAACCAAAGAAGGAATCTTTCTTTCCTAGTCTAAGCATGCTTGTGACCTTCTTCGTCGCTTCCACATGGAAGATTGTAAACCAGCCCCTTCTCCCTTCCAGTCTGGAGTCAAACTTTCTACCACTTGTACTTCCCCTGAAGTAGATTCCACCCTGTATCGTCAGCTTGTTGATAGTCTTTTATACTTAACTCATTCCTGTCCTGACCTTTCCTTTGCCGTTGGTCGTGTTTCCCATTATATGCAAACTCCTCATGAAAGTCGCTAGAAAGCAGCAAAAAGAGTAATTCGATATATTCGAGGTACAATTCAGTTAAGGATTCATTACAGTACAGGGGAGAAACCTTTGTTGGTTGGTTTCACTGATTCAGATTGGGTTGGTGATCCTGATGATCGAAAGTCTATTGCAGGTTATGTTTTCAGTCTGGGATCTGGACCTGTCACTTGGGCTTGTAAGAAACAACAAGCTCTTATTCTTTCTTTAGCAGAAGTAGAATATCGAGCCGCAGTTAATGCCAGTCAGGAAGCTTTATGGATTTGTCAAATCCGTTCAGAGTTTGGATTCGAGCAGCAACATCCTACTCCACTTTGATGCGACAATTAAAGTGCCATCAAGCTTGCCAAAGATTCAGTTCTACATCAACGCATCAAACACATTGAGCTACACATGCACTTCATCAGAAATCTTGTTCATGATCATGTTATTGAAGTGCTCTATTTCCCTACAGATGATCAAGTTGCAGACATCTTCACCAAGTCTCTTACAGAAGCGAAGTTTTCTAAACTTCAGTCTATGTTAGGATTTTAGGAATGTGTCCTTAAGGGGGGAATGCCTCCTTCCTTCTCCTAATAGTGTCACTTTTGTAAATATTTCAATCCTATCCCAAGTTGTTCTTAAGGGGGGGATGTTAGGATATTTAGACACTTAGGAGTTAGTTAAGATCAACTTGTGTAATATATCCATTAGGCAAAAGTGTGTTTCTTTAGTATGCATTAGTATGCATTTGTAAATATTCTAATCCGATGGTCACGATTTGTTCTAGACATAGAGTGATTCGATGGTTCAAATTTTTTTAGATCATACCTACCATTGATCTGTGGCTTAACATCTGATTGGTCCATGATCTTTATTTAAAGAGCATGGAGGGTCCTTGGCTAGTTAATCAATTATGAGAAGGTCATGCAGCTTTCTTTCTTTTGCATAATAAATTGCTCCAAGTAGCTATTTGGCTGGAGCCATGGACTGTTTCCCTCTCTAGGGTTTTAACCACGTGACAAACATTGGTGTATTGATCTATGATCTATTTGTGTGAAGCGGTTGCTCAAGGTGTTCGGTCTTTTGGGAATACCCTGTGTACCCGAACATCAACATGTCACTTACAAGGATTGAAACTAGTTGGGAAGGGTAGCAATCATTCCTTCCAACCACCCAAGCTACATCCAATGGACAAATCCAAAGGTATATTGTTTACCTTTATGTATTTAAAAAAAAATGTATCTCATATTCTTTCCCATTTTAGCCCAATTTTCTGTTTTGTATTCTTAGTTTGGTATCTCTTCGGTTTGTGTATGCTCTTTTACATGCACTCTATGTGAACCCTACAAGCTAGAAATAATACAAAAATGGTTTTCTTGATTGTGCGTGGTATTTTCCATGCACCTTGTGCAAATTTGATAAACAATGAGAAAACTTTCAATTTTCAAATTAGTTAACTAAGGACTAAAGCCAAATTTGAGAAATTTCAGTTTCAAAATTTTGTTTTTTGTTGTGTGGTTGTGTAAAGGATATTGTAGGCCAAAAAACAAGGGTTTTTTGGTTAGGCACACTCTCCAACAACAACAAAAACACAATCCTCGTTATATTCCATAATACTATTAAACCTTTTGTTTAACTCATTTGGTTTAAATTACTTTATTAAGTAAGAGAACTTAGGTCAATACCTTATTTCTGTTATTTTTACTAAAGTTCACACAAATTTAATTTATAGAGTAACTATTGGAGAAGGCTTTGGAGTTGTCTTGGAAGTTGTGCACTAGAGATAGATCGTGGGACAACTCAACAATTGGACCAAAACCACGAAGAAGGAGGAGTTTAGTTAGAGATAAGTTAGTAGCTTTGTCCACTTTGTAATGGGTTATGCCCAAACTGTGATGTATTAATATGCAAGAGATCTAAGGGTGAAGGGTTAGCTTATGATTGAAAAAGAGGATGATTATGTTTTTCCTATGTAATTGTAGGTTGTTGAATACTGTAACAAAGTAATGATATGCACTGCGCAGGTTATGTAATATTGTCCTATTGATAATGAGAATGTGTAGCTCTCTTCTAATTATGTTGCAATTAGATTGAATATGGTGAATGTTTGCATTTGATGCAAAAATGAAGGATATATTATGTTGTTGTAGTCAATGTCTTCTATGCTTTTATGAATGTGATATCTATTTCCATGAATGTGTCATACTATGTTGCAAAGTACATGAATGAATAGTAGATATGTTGAATGTTTGTTTACATCCCTTCAGCATTGTGGAGGCTTGGTTCCTACAATCCCCCTTGATACCTCGGGTGAGAATTCTCATGTTTGGAAGTGATGATGAAAGTGCCGATGTCTGGGGTTTTGTTGGTGAAATTTATGATGAACCTTGGGTCTGCCCATGCGCCAACAGAAACTACATAGTAAAAGTTCTTCACATTTGTTTTATAAAAGTAAGTCACTTATTTTAAAGTAACTTATATGTAAAAGTGATCTTATAGGAAAAGGTAATATGGGGGGATTCATTACTACATTATTTGCACCCATTACTACATGGTTCCATCTCTACCTACCACATGGCTCCCTAGTTCCAAGTTACGCCTTTCTTCAAAAAGGCATAACTTCAACATCCATAGCATGTTTTAGTGCCTTTTTATTAATGCCTATTTTTGATATCTTTGCATCTAACCCATTAGTTTCCTTTTTGAATTCATATTGATACATCTTTTCCAATTTATATTATCATTATTGGTACCAACTACTTCTCATGAATAGGCCATATAGAACACATCCTACAAATTAGGGGACTTTACTCTGTTACCTTAGATAAAAAACTGCACCCATTGATGTTAATAAGAATGTAAAATGATATAATAAAAACGATGAATCCCATGGATTAATAAGGATGTCCATATCTATTGAGTTAAGATTCCACCTTTAAGGAATTGATGCACCAAATGTGGCTTGGGAAAAGTTGGAAATTGTGACTGGGAACACAATGAGATTTGAGGTCACCAGCTTCAAAATTAGTTGGCTTCTTTAAATCCAAGTGATTTCTCATGCAATCAATACAATCTATATTAGTTCAAAACCCTTGGACTCTTAGTTGAAGAGTGCAAGATATCTAAGCTAGAAAAACAATGCATTTATTATATTCTTGCTAAGCTTAGTCCTCCTTATTTTGTTTCCGTGTTTACTTTTTACTCCAAATAATATTTAGGGGCTACTTATAAAAAACCCACTTGAGTTTTGTGTCATGCCTTGATTAGAGAGAAATATAAGCTCTTACATCTTGCAGTGATCGACACTTTTGATACATCTAGTAAATCCTTGGTGGCACAACAAAAGAATAAACCCATGCATCCCAAAAAGAAACATCCTTGCAACAATAAGGAATACAAGGGTCTCAATCCCTCTCAGCCAACTCATCCTTTTCCAATAATACAACCAAAATTTTGAATTTAGGGAAATACAAACATTTCTATAGGCTTTAACCTCCTCTATCACTCCAAGCACAACATCCTCCAAGAACTCATAAAATCCAATAAAGAACTTGATTGACCATCCATTTGGCTCTGAGATTTTGTTTTTTTTTCCTCGAAAAAAATAGGAATTTTATTTCAAATAAGAACAAAATTACATTTGCATATGTATAAAAGGTAGATAAGTACCCCATACATTGTCAACAAAAAAACAATTTAATGTTTCCACAGTATCACAAAACGTTTTACAGTTTTTACATTCGCTAGAGTATTCGCAAATTTGTCAAAACAAGCTTTAGACAAAAAACATATTACATATATCATATATCAATATATATATCCACAAGAAGTTTGTCCCTTAATACATGTAAAAAACATAAAGAACTTGTTCCTCATTGAACGGTTGATGGTAGTAACTATAGCTTCTAGCCAGAGCTTGTTCTAAGATTTTCCAACATGCAAATGAGAGTTGTGTGGCATCCTTGGAAAGCCTGTCATCCAGCCCATTCCGTTCCATGTACACATGTGTAAAAGATATATTGTTAAATATTTGTTGTAAAATAATCACTTCCTCAAGAATAGGTAGTAGACAAAACACATCACATCTGGAAGATCCTCTAGCCCAGTCAAGTACAATCATTGACTCACCAAATAATTGCAAAGTATGACAATTCGTTTCCAAAGCAAATAAGAAAAGAATTTTTAAAGCCATCAATTTGCAAAATTATTGGAACCTATCCCTAGGCCAACTGATAAATGAAAGAAATGAGATTTTAATAGAAATAGACAACCCCCTCCCCCACATGTGAGTTGTTGCTCATGTGAGGAGCCATCGAAAAAACCCCAAGGTCTAAGATGGTCAATCACCTCCACTTGAACATTTCTAACATATGTAGTATCCAGATTTGTCTGGGGAAAATGTTGAAAAACATCCAAAATATTGGAAACAACCACCTTGAAAGGAATTCATAGGTCTTGAAAAATGGAATTGTTTCTGGCCAGCCATACTCCCCAATATATAATGCAAGGAAGTGCCCTGTATGTCAGGCATCCTTTCTCAATGAACCATACACGAAATTCCTCCATAAAGTTTGGACCATGCCATATAAAACAGGTATTTAGAGCTAATCCAACCCCCTACCAAATCTGTTGTGTGTACCGACAATGCAGAAAAACATGACCAATATTTTCAAGAGAGTTGCAACAGAGTGCACATCTACTCAGACCCTAAAAGCATCGACGTTGAAGAACATCCCATGTTGGGGATTTATTTTCCAAGATAGTCCAACAAAGTAGTTTGGCTTTGGTAGGACACTTAAACTTCCAAAGTTTCTTCCACCACCAAATAATACCTCCAAATTTAGTTGAATATAACCATGCTTAGGTGTATATTTTCCAGATGATTGATGTGCCAGACCAGTGAATCCACCCGATATGACGGTCTAGTATGAGAATTTCTCAGTATTGCCAGATAATTTTCCCATTCCACAGAAAGTTCAATCATCAATCCCAAATCAATGCCAGAAACCCAACCTTGATGCCACATTGTTGAAAAAACAGGAGCAGCCATTTGAGAGAGGAAATTAATCCCCCTGTCTACCAAAAAAAACCTAAGTCCATAGATAATAAGTGTGCACCATCATAACCCACCCAGGGGTCCAATCCAACCTGAACCAGTATTCCATTACCAACCCGCCAAATCAGACCAGAACCAATGAGACCAAAAGAATGTAATACATCCTTCCATATAATAGAGAAACCACCTCTCTATATATCAGTCAAACGAATCTAGTCCATAATAGAAAGAGGGGCAATGTATTTTTGATGAATCACCTAGGACCATAAACTTTCTGAATGTATAAGTCTCCACGAGACCTTTGCTGCCAATGCTTTAGCAAAAATAAATTTTTTTTTTAAGACCTAACCCCCCAAAGCCTTAGGGATGGCTAACCTCTCCCATCGAACCCATGCCATGACCTGATGATCAGCACTCCCCCTCTAAAGATAAGTGAAACAAGATTTGTGCATTATTTCCAATATACCTTTAGGTATCCAAGAGAGAGACATGCAAAAAAAAAAGAATGGATTCCAAAACAGGTTTAATTGGAACCAATCTGCTAGCCCTAGACAGGCAACAGTAAGGCCATTCCAAAAATCTCTTTTCAAATTTTGCTACGAGCCACATCCAATCAGCAATGTAATATGCGTTTGGCTTCAGGAAAAAAAAATAAAAATAAAAATAAAAATAAAAATTGATTTCATCCTCAATCTATAAATACTTAAAAGGAAATAAAGAGGAGTGGCAACAAATTTCCCTATCATCCAAATGTAAGTAAGTGATGGTAGATTTATCATTATTTACAACCATTCTATTAGCATTTGAAACAGGAGAAGTCTGTCTTTGAGTTTTTTAATATCCTAACAGAAGCCATCATAGAAAATGAGGATATCATTAATCAAGAGTAAGTGAGTAATATACATTACCTCAGAGATAGGAATTCCTTTGAAGGATCCAAGAGCCTTTGCTTCCAAGATAAAACGGCTCAAACCCTCAGCCACAAGAAGGAACAGTAAGGGAGAGAGTGGACATCCCTGCCTCAATCCATGTCCAACATTGAAAAAAGGGCTAGCATATCCATTTATAAGAACAAAATAACTAACCGTAGTAAGGAAAGTCATAATCCACTTGATAAAATCATAACAGAAGCCCAAATCTGTAAGTAACATCCAAATATATAGCCAGCTAACCCGATCAAAAGCTTTGGAGAGATTAATCTTTACAACCACCCCTTTCATCCTGCGAGTTTTTAAAGAATGTAATCCCTCCTAAGCCACCCCAATAGCCTCATGGATCTGTCTACCTTCAAGAAACCCAAACTGTTCACTGGAAATACACCGAGAGAGTATAACTTTTAATCTCCTGGAAATCACTTTTGCAATGATCTTATAAAGGAAATTGCAAAGAGAAATTGGGAAAAAATCATCAAAATTTTCAAGATGATCCTTTATGGGGATAAGAGTGATAAAAGTAGAATTTATAGGCCCATGAACATGTCTAGCCAACCTAGATTCTTCCACAACTTTCAACCCCAATAAGATCAAAGAAACCAATAAAAAATTCAACAAGCTAGCCATTTGGTCTTGGACTTTTATCCTTTTGGAATGACTGAAGAATATTGAGTAATTCATTATTTGTGACAAGCTCCATCAACCTCCTATTATCATTGTCATCCACAAACCTAGGAATTTTTTTTGCAATACGAACAATTTTCACAAGAGATCTACTAGTTGGAGCCAAGAAAAGTTCCCCAAAGTGTTGCACCCCCAACCCAGCGAAATCATCAAAGGATGAAACCAGAACACCCTGATCATCATTGAGTTCCCAAATGGTATTGGATAATTTCTTGCCCTTTGCAAAATACCGAATATGTTTTGTGTTTTCATCCCCACAGGTTAACAACAGTGCCTGACTTTTTAAACGCCAAGCAACTTATTCCCCCCCCCCCCCCCC
>LPNX010963576.1:0-51566 GCA_001517045.1 Pseudotsuga menziesii
TATATGGTAAGAAAAATAATAATAATAATAATAATAATAATAATGTTATATTTATACAAGTTATTTTTTATTAACCTTTTATACATATATATTTTTTGGAGGATGGTTGTAGAAAGCGTTTTAGAAGAGGAGGTAGGGGTGGAAACACAGTGCTGTAGGAGAAGAGGTAAAACAATGGCCAAGACGGTCACGGGTTGTGGATATGACATGATAATGGATGGGAGTTGCGCAGGATGGGGGTGGTGGAAGCAAGAGCTGGTGGGGTGGTGGAGTGGGAAACTAGGTAGAGTGGAGCTACAGGGGCAAGGGAGAGCATGTTGTGTAGAGAAGGTGCAGGCTGGAGAAGAGTGCAACTGGAAATAACGAAGGACGTAGGTGTGGAGAGGGGTGCAGGTACGGAAGAGGAGTGTCGGATGCAGGTGGAGATTGTGGCATGAGGAGAATAAGGGAGTGTAAATGGAAGGAGTAGTGAAGGAATGTGGAGCGCTGGTAGAGTAGGAAGAGAGTGGAGAGGGGAGAGAAGCAACACGGTGGAAATAGGGAAAAGAAGGAGAAGCTTACAAGAGGAATGAGAAACAGGTGGCATAGATGGAGTGGAAGCATAAGTGTGAGAAGGGAGGAGCAGTGCACGTGCGTGTTGTGGAGAATGAGAAGTAGAATGGAGCATGGGCAGTAGCGAGAGCATGTGAAGAGCAACGAGAGCAGGTGGAAGAGTGTCCAGAGAAAAGAGGGGCAGAGGTGATGGAGCACTGGGGAGAAAAGGGAGTGGATGAGACAAATCTAAGCTCAGTGTTGAAGGATCGAATCTGCTCTGATACCAATGTTTCACCGTATCTGGTGTAATGGAAAATCCGTATCCGAATACTACGGGGGGAGATGTTCCATCTTCATAAATTGAAAGTATAAATATATATAATTGAATGGATGATAAAATAAAATGGATATGGGAACCTTAAATATGTCTTGTCCATCAAATATTGAAGATACATTTATTTCATAACTATATTTAATAATTAATTACTATTACTAATAGTTATAACCTATTTATTTACTATTTTATTATTGTAACAAATACATTTTACAATAATTCTTTTTGGGACTATTTGTGTTTGTGCAACATCAGGAGTCATTATATGGACTTGTGAGTAATATAAAGTCAGACTTGTGAGTCATATCAAGTCCTATGTATCCTCATATGATTGAGGTGGTGATGTTTTTTTGTAAATATTGTGAGTAACATCAAGCTAAGTCTTGTGAGTAATATCAAGACTACACTTGTGAGTAACATCGAGTAAAGAATTCTCATAGAAGGTACCCTATGAGAATGGATATCCAATTGTGGATATGATAGTGTGTTGTATCAAGACTACGGACCTCCATTTGGTGAGGTGGTTATACTATGTGATATTTTGCTAGTCATGGTCACTAGGTGCTATAAGTATCCTTTAGGGATTGCTACCCCTAGAGTGAATTACTTTAGCATATGACTATATGGCTTGAGGTAATATATATGATCATTAGCATATATGGAATAATTTTTCATGACATTCATATGTGGCTGATAGATCCATATGTGGCTTAATTATGAGATTTATATGTGCTGAAATTGGTAGATAAACTTTTTTAAAGTTCAAGCATCTCTAATTTTTCTCAAACATCAACACTATTTCCCCAACTTTCAACATAGGTTTTGCCTCGATATTATTGCATGAACAAGTACATCAATGACAATTTGAATGGAGGAAAAACATCTCCTAAAAACGTACAACAACAACAACAACAATAATACAACAAATATATAATAAGAATATCTTCCGAAGTTATATTTTCAACAACACTCTCTCTTAACAAGGAAGATAATATTTTGACACGGTCATCATCACAAATAGACACAATATCTACACATCATCATCATTTATGGAAATCATCACTGCTACATCAACTCTCATCTCGTTGACCATTGACTAGTGACATCTATCGAATCTATACATCATAAGAAGTTTTACAGATCCAACCCTTTTTCATGTGGGATGTAGGCATGGATCCTATATAGGACTTCATCATCTCTATGAGAAAGCCATAAAGTAGGTACAACCTAGGAACATATATTGCATTTCCATAGAAATCAACTATGTCTCCTAATATCATCTCGTCGTATCCATACCATCTCATCATATCATGTGGAGAGCATCCCTTATGCCTACATTACAACCCTCAAACAATTTGCATCTTCCACCTAGTGGAGCATCCCAGGAGCATATGCAACTTCCACCATGTGGAGAGAAACCTAGGTTCATACATTACATTCCCTTGTTCAACCTCTGTCTTCCACCTAGTGGATATTAGCCTAAGAGCATCTGCATCTTCCACCCAGTGGAGAGAAACCCAGATGCATTACGAACCTTGTACCACCTCCATCTTCTTGACATGTGGAGAGAAAACTAGGAGGATATGCGTATTCCACCCAGTGGATAGAATCCTAGAACTCTTCTGTCTTCCTGACATGTAGAGAGCATCCCAGGTACACCTACGTCTTCGAGACATGCCTTATCACTCCCTCTTTCGAGGAACATCGATCTGGATAAATCTAAGCTTCTCCTTGAAGTACTCAAATTAACAATTTCTAGTGGCTTGGTCAACACATCAGTTGTATGCTTGTCTAGTTCCACATATTGAAGCTTCACTGCTCCTCTCTAGACCATATCCTAGATATAGTGATACTTGATCTCAATATGTATCGATTTGTCATGGAACACTAAATTTTCAGACAACTTCACACGAATGTGGTTGTCACAAAAGATACAAGTTGCCTATAACTCGAGATCAAAAAAATATGATAGTAGCTTCTAAAGCCATACTACCTCAAAACTAACCAAACATGTTGCAATGTACTCTACTTCGACTGTACTCAGTGACACACTCAGTTGAGCTAAACCAAGATATCATACCGCATCCCAAATTGAAGCAACATCCTGAAATGATATTCCTATCTGTGGCACTATCTTCCCAATTAAAATCAACATAACCATACTGGTTAATATTCCGATCTGTCACATATTGAGCGGCGCATAATCAATTGTACCCTTCAAGTACCTAGTTAATACATACTTTGCAGCAACAAAGTGAAAACATCTCGGATCTATCAAAAACTGGCTCAATGTGTTCACAACAAAGCATATGTTTGACCTCATGTTCGTCAAGTACATCAGTGACTCGATCATCATCCTATACATTGTGGCATCAACTGTATCTGAAGTAGGATCACACAATAACTTTAAATTTGATTCCATTGGTGTGGCAATATCCTTGCAATCCATCATCCTGAATCTCTTCAGGATCTTCACTACATACTTT
The DNA here is from genome assembly GCA_001517045.1 of Pseudotsuga menziesii. Taxonomy (NCBI): domain Eukaryota; kingdom Viridiplantae; phylum Streptophyta; class Pinopsida; order Pinales; family Pinaceae; genus Pseudotsuga; species Pseudotsuga menziesii. The sequence goes on from LPNX010963576.1 coordinate 3,355, forward strand.
CATTGGCTAAGGAATATCCCATTCGGATTATACCACACCTCAATACCTAAGAAGTAGTTCATCATCCCTAGGTCCTTCATATCATATTCTGCAGAAATCCTCCTCTTAGTTTCTATAGTGATCTCATCCTAAATGCTCACCTATTAAGAACAATTCATATACGTATAGCAACAATATAACGGGTATTCGACCTTCAACTTTGAAGTAGAGGTTGGAATATTATTTACTCTTGGTAAATCCTAATCTCATCAAAAAAATCTCTATATTCCATACCACGTCCGAGGTTCCTACTTCAAACTATACAAGGCCTTTTCTAAGTTTCAAACACGAGTCTATTTATCATGTGTCGCAAATCCCTGTGGATGCTCCACATACACTTCCTCTTCAACTACACCATTCAAGAAATTTGTGTTGACGTTCATCTGGTGTATCTTCCATTTCATTATTGTGGCTAAAGAAAGTATAGATATTATGGAACTGTATCTTACCATAGGATAAAATGTCTCCTCGTATTGTATGCCTTCTCTCTGAGTGAATCCCCGTGCTACAAATCGTGCCTTGTGCTTTTCAATGCTTCCATCTGCTGCATGCTTGATTTTGTAGATCCATTTGGAAGACACTATAGACTTTCCTTCTGGTCTCAAAAACACCCCCTAGACATCATTCTTCCTGATATATTTGTAATCTTCGATCATAACATCCTTCCACTCCATATTTTATGTTGCTTCCTCATAGTTGGAAGATTCTTCATGTTAAATGTACAACATCAGGAGTCATCATCCATGAGACTTGTTGTTTCAAGTCTAGAACTTATGTTGTATTAAGTTCAAATCCTCTCCATGATACTTATTGTGTCAAGTTCAGAACTTATGTTGTATTAAGTTCACTAACTTATTGTGTCAAGTTAAAAAACTTGTGTTGTATCAATCTAGGACCTTGATTACATGCTATTCGAGAGAGATGCTTGTACTAGGATCTTATGGTTAATATCTGGACCTTATGTTAAGGTCTAAGAGTTGTGTTGTATCAAGTAAGAAACTTATGGTGTATTAATTTCACATGATTTATTTTGTATTAAGTCACGAGGATATACTATGTGATGTATGGCTAGTGATGTTCAACATGTGCTACAAGTATCCTTTAGGGATTAGATACCCTTAGAGTGATTTACTTTAGCATGTGACTATATGACCTGGGGTAATACATATTATCATAGGTTAAGAAAAATTCTTATGACTATGGTATGCTATAGTATTAATGAAAACACATATCGACCATGCATACAAAATTAATATGAGCACAAAGATAGATAGAGAATTTGAATTTCACATGTATGTCTCCCATGTATGTCTCCAAGTGAACTCGAATCAATAAGACATCAGTTGAGTCTTAGTTTTGATAAAATAAGTTTAGTTAATTAAGGAATCAACTCCTTAATTTATGCAAGTGGTTGTTGAACATGACACTGATGTAGAAGCACTAGTTACATTCAGTTTTGTTCAGTTCTATTCAAAATTGTTGAATTACATTCAATTTTGTTTAGTTACATTCAGTTATGTTCAGTTCTATTTAGTTTTGTTCAGTTACTGTTAGTTAAATTCATTTATGTTCAGTTACATTTAGTTCCATTTAGTTACATGCAATTCCATTCAGTTCAATTAAGTTCATTTAGTTAACAACTCAGTTAGATGAAGTTAAATGCGGTGAATTAGTGGGGGCGCATGGTCGAAGATGAGAGAATTTTCTTAATGTTAAAAAGCTACTGAAGCATGCAAATATTCGCTATCTTCTTTGTATAACCAATTTTGGGTTGTTATTAAAGTGCTATGCACTTGATAAAACCAACACAATGTTCCATTTTATCTCTAGTCTCTTATGCTCTCAAAAACAAAATATGATATTGTGTTGTAATCCTTCTCTATTGATTATTAATCATACTCTAAGATTGTTTTCTAGGTTTTGTATCCTCCAAATCAATGGAGGGTTTTCCCAGGGTATGTCCTATGTTATATGGTTTTATTTATTTATGTCTTTGGATTATTGATCAGACCTATTTGCACTATAATTTTGGATTAAAGTTTTAAAGTTCGAGAATCTCCATTTTTGCTCAAACACTAACATGGTATTAGAGAAAGGGCATGAATGAGCTTAGTTTTTCTCACGCAAACTAAAGCCTACGTGATCTTGAGGAGTTGAGAAAAAGTGTGGAGCCATGGCATCGATCTCCGTCTAACAGGAAGACCTTCTTGAAGGTTCTTCCAAATTCAACACATGGAATTGAGAGTGTTAAGAATTCTTAAGGAGCATGATCTATATGCCTACGTGACCTCAATGAGTGAGGAGACTCTATCCAATGCAAGGATAATCAAAGAGCAAGTCAACATGCACCATTTTTGTCACTTTTCAGGAAACAAATTTTGTGGAGACGTTTTGATCAATTCATGAGGAATATGACAAAACAGTTAAAAACCCCACTTTCAAAATGGGTTGATTTAGCTTAAGCGTGAACAATTTTAAAAAATTCACAATTTCTTAAGATATACGATCAAGTATTTGAATATGAAATTCTTAGTTATTCAATGGATCTTGTGTGTAATGAGATCCTAATAGCATTTAAAACTCATTCAAAGGAGATTATGATGATTGTTGGGAGAAGTTTTCCCAAAGAAGAGCATGCACTCTAGGTTGCATGGGATCCAGTTTCTCCATGCATAGATTCACTACCTTCTGCATTCACTCAAATTTGCAAAGAGATAAAGACCGAGATACTCCAGTAATCTCCGCAAGGAAGCAAAGATCAAGAGGGAGCATGCAAAACAATAAAATACAAGTAATTGCATTTTTATATGCTATTTAGATCTAGTATTATTTTTTATTTTTTCATTACAATCATATAGAGATTTATATTCCCGAGATTAGGAATTGTGATCATATATGTTGATTTTATTTCATTTATTTGCAAAGAAACAAAATTCATAAAATATGAATACAGTGCTGTAAGATTGTTTCAATAATATATGAATATAAAAGCATGCATGATTGTTTCATAAGATATGAACATATAGCTGCATGATTGTTTCATAAAATATGAATATAAAACATGCATGATTGTTGCTGCTTACGTTTTCATTGATTCCAACAGTGTATAGCCATTGATGGAAACATGTCTTAGTGCCCCTTGAGGTGCCTTTGAGGGCTAAGTAAGTCTCACTATCTAAGGATGCCTTTTGATCTTGTCCGAGCCCAATTTTGAAGCTCTTGGAGCCCTTGGGACAATGGCAAAATCCATGAACACCCCACAGAGTGTTTAAGTACCCCAAAGATGGTTTACAGTTACCTAGTTGTTTCTATGGTTCCCCAATACCACAACTTATGCCCCAGTACCCTACAAAAGTTCCCTTGGTGGGTTGAATAAGTTGCAAGATTCCAAATGACCCTTTCAGTGATCATTTGTGTTTTATTGAGGTCAATATGGTACCCTAGGAGAAGGTCTAGCAACCCCACAAGTGATGTCATCATGGATCTTGACCCTTGGGGGTCTCCTGGTGCGGTTGAAGAATCCTATGGCTCCCCTTGCTTGATGAAGAAGCCATGAAGAATCCCTTGGACCCACATTTGATGACTTAATGGTCCTTGTCCCCTTAAAGGTGATGATGTGGTCATTAATGACTTGATGAATACCTGGAATCCTTGATGAAGATCTTGATGCCCGTGTATCCCTTGTTGGGGTCATGGAACCCTTGGAGATGGTCATTATGCATGAGAAGGTCTGGCACCCACATAAATGGTGACATTATGACCCTTGGACACTATATGATCATTTATGGTGCATTTGGAAATGATTTGGGTCTCAATCTCCATACATATGGTGGTTTGTAAGCCCATGATTGTTGTAGCCTTTAATATGATGGAATATTTGGTCATGATTCCCTCATCACTCGGTGATGGAGTCCTATGTGATGGGCTTGTAGTCCATGGAAAGTAACTTGTTTAAATATTATATAATATCTTTGAAAGATACCTTGAAACCCTTTCATTTGGTGTCTTGGGTGTTGAACCATGGTGATGTATGATCCTATTTGTGATTATATGGATATTGGGATGTATATGGAGGTAGATACCACATGTGTGCTTTGATATGTTGAAGAATACTTTGAAATTCTTGTAGTTGGTGGTATGGTCTTTGGCACCCTCATGTGTGGGGTCTTTGGCATCCTAGAAATATTGAATAATTTAAGGGTATTAGAAAAATAATTTGCAAATAAACCCATCATATGGAGATAGTCATTGTCAAGCCATTTCTGTTGATATGTGGATCCTCTTCTAACTCCTTATGGTTGAAGAGACATTAATTTTGAAGTTGGTGTACACCAAATTTTTGGGTTAGGCGACCAAAGAAAATATAATTTAATTATTTGTAATTTTGAATTGCATGTCGGCCCAGTTTGAGGTACTAAATTTCCTCCAATAGCTATATAAATAGAATATCAAACATTTCATTTTTTCATCATCAATTCTCTCAGTATTTTTGCAACTATTGGAGAAAATTGTGAAACTTTCTGGAGGAGAAATTTATGGGCATTTTAATTGAAATTGACATAACTTTCTCATATGGAATCAGAATTACAAAATTCTTTGATCGTTGAAAATCTTGTTATGAGGAATAGGTGGTGACATTATATAGAGATTATTTTGTTTTTTCTACTATTTCTTCATCTTATGATCTTCAAAAAGGTATGGTTCATGCTTCTGGGTTTCGCTTGTGATGGAACATGTCTCTCATGGATAGACTTCATCTTTGATCTTAGTATGTGAGCCTATATATTGGTATATACCTTTGAATTCATTGAATATGTTATGGAGGATATGGTGATGGTTATTTTTCACATATTTATTGATGTTATCTTGATGATTATCTTGGATATTGTTGTCATAGATATTGGTGTTTATCTTGACTGTTGTATAGTGTAGTATTGAATGAGAAGTTGACATGTAGTAATAGATCTTGTGAGCGATTTCTTTGATCAACCTAAGTGTTTTCTTTGAAAACTAGTTTGATAAATGTTGGTCATTGTGTCTTTGACCTAAGTGGAGCTAGATTGTTATTGAATGTTAATGACAACATTTGACAATATTGTAAGTGACTATTTGCTTGATATTTGATTGATTTGTTAACTTGATTTGAGTGGAGTGAAAATACTTTTGTGTCTAAGAGTTTATGAGACTGGCTGAGTTTAACATAGTTGGTTAAGTCTTATCTTCTTGGATCATGTTAGTTGGTTGAGGTTTATCATGTTTAACTATGAAGTATTCATTGACTGTGATTTAGGTTGGTTGTGCTGTCATTGATTTGAGTGTGTTTGGAAAAATTTTGGTTGACTGTATGTGAGGTCTCTCGGTTTCTCAAATGTGTCTCTTACTTGATGAACTAGGACAAGTAAGAAGGGTTGGTTGACTGTCAGATAACTTGATTAGATTAACCGAAGTATATGATTGATTTGGCACATGTACACAAGAATCTTGGTACAGGTTGGTTCAATTCAGCATGATTGGCACATGTTTCCTTATGTGCAGTTGGTCTAACTCAGACTAGCTTAGTTGTATAAGATATTGGTTTGACTCAGGTGGACTCAGTTTGGAGTGCAGTTGGTTAGACTCATATTGCTGATTCAGACGATGTGAGAAACAAACTGATTGGTATAACTTGATTGGACATGTTTATTGTACAGGTTGATGAGCAGTGTGATACAATGGACATTGCTCAGTTGATGAGTAGTGATCAGATGATGAGCAATGGTTTGTAGTGGTAGTGGTTGTGTAGTGTGGTACAGATTATGCAATGTAGTACATGTGTTAACTAACAGACCTGCATGATCAATGCGGTTGTGGTTCAACAGTTTCTATCTTCATATCAGGGTGGTAGGATGGGGCAAGAAAAGGGGGTTGTAGCCTCCTTCCGGTTGTATCCAGAGAAATAGGGAGTTGTAGATTCCTACAAGTTGTAGCCTGTAAATCAAGGGGTTGTATCCTCCTTCCGGTTGTAGCTAGAGAACTGAAGTCATTGTAATAAGGGGGTTATTTCCGAAAAACTATTATAAAGGCTTCTGTGGTTTTCCCCCTAGGACTTGGGTTTCCATGTAAAATCTAGTGTTTTGTGTTTCATGCTATGCTTTTGATGTGATGATGATAATAATATTGATGATGATATAATGATAATGTGATAATGCATAATATTGAATACGTTGTTGATTGTTAATAAAAGTGAAAAAGTAATAGAAGTTGTGCATGCACACTGATTCACCCCCCCCCCTCTCAATGTAATTAGTATGTCTAACAATTGTTTCATAAGATATGAACATAGAGCTGCATAATTGTTTCATAATATATGAATATAGAGAATGCATGATTGTTTTATAAAATATGAATATAGAGCATGCATGATTATTCAAAAGATATGAATATAGAGCATGCATGATTGTTTTATAAAATATGAATATAGAGCATGCATGATTGTTCATAAAATATGAATATAGAGCATGAATGGTTGTTTTATAATATATGAATATAGAGCTGCATGATTTTTCATAATATATGAATATAGAGCATGCATGATTGTTTCATAAAGATATGATTATAGAACTGCATGATTGATTCGTCAGATATGAATGTTGGGTTGCATGATTGTTCATAAAAATATGAATATAGAGCTACATGATTATTCATGACATATGAATGTTGGGCTGCATGATTGATTCATGAGATATGAATGTTGGGCTGCATAATTATTTGATTATCATATACTTTTAAAAAATATCATATTTTATTTCATTACAATCAATGTTCTTGGGATTATGAATGATGTTATGGTATAAACAAGATTAAAAACATATGTTACAATATTTATATTTTATTGGTAAATAGATAAATTCATGTTAAGAAGAATAAGGGCTTGCATAAATCTTCATGAGATCTAAATATAAGACTGATACAGAACTACAAAGCATTACATGAAATATGAATGGGGTTATGTTGAAACATTGATTTAATGTGTACATAACTATATGAACCACTACAAATACATTGAGGTATTCATGTGATTAAGATTCATGAGATATGGGAAAAATTGGTTAGAATGTTTTGCATGTCAGTATGTGTTGTTTGTCATTTTATTGAAATAAATAGATTATGCAAGGTTGTTAATAACTTTATTGAATTTTTCTTATAGAGAAAAACTATATGTCCTAACCTATAAGAAAAATGACATGTATTGAATGGAGAGAAATTCCGATGGTTGATCCTGAAAGAGAGCATGATGTTGTGAAGCAAGAAGCTTCTAGTAGCAGATTGAGAGGTTCTTATGTATTAGGAAGAAGTCACAATAGAAGCTTTAATCCTGTTCTGAGAGATATTAAGGCTCTTAAAGATAATTAAATCATCTTATTTACATTCATGTGTCAATAAGATCTTCATACATAGATGAGAATTAAGCCTTTGTGATGGAGAACCCAGATTATGATTGTCACATCCTGATGGTGAGAGGGAGTAGCGAGATTTGCTAGATCCTAAAGAAACCAGTAAAATTGGTTGATGTATCTTCTGTTAAGAGGAGACCTGCAGCATGCTCATATTCAGAACAAAGCTGAGAATTGTATTCAATAATCTTGTTATTATTCTTATGACTAGTGGTGTGCCAGTCACCAGATAAATATTTTCCTTAGTTAAGGAAAATGTGCAGTAAAAGATCCTGAAGAGTTTCAGGATGATGGACTACAAATCCATGGAAACACATGTGAAGATAAATGTTAAATTTTATAATTATTCTTTCATATTTGGAGGAGCTCAAGCCAGTTGAGATGTATTTAGTTAGTTATAGGTCCCAGGATATGTTGTATGCTTTGCAATATATACTTAGACATGTACAAAGCATGTGTTGTGGTACCTAGTGGGTAAAAAGTGTATGTGGACTTAGATATGTCTTGGTAAGTGAAATAGAGTTTCAAAGATATATGAAATCTGACTAGTATCGTGATTGAGGAAATATCACATATATTTCTCTAGATAACTCATGTTGTAAAGTAGTAAAACTTTATGAGGTTCCTAGTCAATTATATTTGAGACATGGTATATATCCACAGATGAGCAACATTGCCATAATTCTTATAACTAACCCTTTGTCTAGGACAATCTTGGTATATTACATAAGAACTCCCTTAGTTGAAGAGGGAATATTGATGTCTCTTCACAATACGTAGGAGATAAAGTCCCCACCAGTTAGTCATGGTACATGACTCAAGAAGCCCGGGTTGTGATACCTTGTGGAGAGAATCCACATGAGCAGAGACATGGTAAAAGTATAAGAGACTGTTGATTCTCAAGAAGAGTTATAATCTAGACTACCAGAGAATAGTTAAATGTCTCAGAGAGGTAGTTGGGGTGTTGCAACATAAAGAGAAGAATCACTTAGAAAGTGATTAGAACTTGAAGAAAATCATGGAGAATGGAAAGCTCATAGAGAACTTCTCCACATAACATAAGATTCAAGAAGTTAAAAAGTGTTAAAGAGTGAAAGAAAAGATAAGTTTTTATTTTTGCATGTTATTACACATTTTTTGTATAATGTTGTATATGATGGATTTAAAATCAATGGTTTCTATTTTAGAGAAACTTTACTCTGGATTGGATCTAAGTGATGCTACTATGTGTAAGCAGCTATTTGGTCTTTGAGAAGACATATTGTATTTTATGTTTTCTACTAATCATATGTTTGAGTACCCTTTTAGGTACATTAGAATAGGCTCCTTATTACATGGATGACCTATTATATGATTGTGATATCCAACTATTGTTTTATCCTGGGATAAGCATCGTAATTTGTATCTCGTACTACAAAAGATAAGTGTATTGTGGTTAGTAATACAAAAGCAAGATGTATGTCTGAGAGTACCTCAAAAGAAAAATGTGTTTTGCAGATAGGACTAAATACCAAGGTGTAGTGTAGCTTGGAAAGATACCTACTAGGGTGAAATACTTGAGCCTACAATTATTAGGTGTTAATAGTCAAGCTTTCTGAAATAACCTATATGTGTGTTATGATACAACACATTTGAGATGAAATTTTACTTCATTGAAGTCATGGTCATGTAAAATGAATTCTAGTACATAGCTACTGATGAGTAGATTGCAAATTTGTGACAAGCCTCTATCTTTGACGAAGTTCTAACACTTATGAGATAATATTGGTATGGTGGGAAATTCCTGGTATTGTAGAGAATGTCTCCCTCACTGAGAGGGAGTGTTAGATATACAAAATCAAGATTCATCCTCCATGAGACTTGTTGTTTCAATCCCGGAAGTTATATTGTATTAAGTTCAGATCCTCTCTATGAGACTTGTTGTATCAAGCCTGGAACTTATGTTGTATTAATTTCACTAACTTATTGTGTTAATTTAAAGATCTTATGTTTTATCAAGCTAGGACCTTGATCAAGTCATATTCGGGAGATATTCTTGTACTAGGATCTCATGATTAAGATTATGACCTTATATTAAGGTATGAGACTTGCGTTTTATCAACTACAAAACTTATGGTGTATTAATTTTACATGACAATAATCTCACATAGTATGTTGTATAAAGTCTCGAGGATATACTATGTGATGTATGGCTAGTCATGGTTAACATGTGCTACAAGTCTCCTTTAAGGATTATATACCCCTAGAGTGATTTGATTTAGCTTGTGAATATATGACCTAGGGTAATACACATGATCATAGGTTCGTAACAATTCTTATGAGTATAACTATATGATGTAGAATTAATTAAAACACATATGGACCATGTAGAGAAAATTAATATAAGCACATAGATGGACAAAGAATTTGAATTGCCCATGTATGCCTCCAAATGAACTTGAATTAATAAGACATCACTTGAGTCTTAGTTATGATAAAACAAGTTCAACTAGTTAAGGAATCAACTCCTTAATTTATGCAAGTGGTTGTTGAATATGACACTGATGGAGAAACACTAGTCACATTCAGTTCTATTCATTTCTATTCAAAACAGTTTAGTTACATTCAATTATTTTCAATTACATTCAGTTTTGTTCAGTTCTATTCATTTCTGTTAAGTTACACTCAGTTTGTTTAGTTACATTTAGTTACATGCAATTATATACAGTTTAGTTCAGTTCATTTAGTTAACAAATCAGTTAGAGGCAGTTAAACTTGGTAAATTAGTGGGGGCACATGGTTGAATATATGAGACAATGTTCTTAATGTTAAGAAGTTACTGAATCATGCAAATATTCGCTACCTTCTTTGTATAACTGATTTTGGCTTGTTATTAAAGTTCTATGCAATTGGAAATACCAACACAATGTTCTATGCCTCTTGTGCTCTCGAAAAAGAAATCCGCTATTGTGTTGTAATCATTCTCTTTCGATTATCAATTATACTCTAAGATTGTTTGCTGGGTATTTTATCCTACGAATCCGTGGAGGGTTTTCGCAGGGTATATCCTATGTTCTATGGTTTGATTTATTTATTTCTTTGGATTATCGATCAGATCTATCTGCAATGTAATTATGGATTAAAGTTTTAAAGTTCAAGAATCTCCATTTTTTCTCAAACACTAAGACTTCATCTATAATGTCACATAGTAGTGCTACATATCTAGAGTATGGTCCAAGTATTTGCTTTCTTTGAAAGCTCCATCTGGAGCACCATACTTCTTTGCATATTAGATTTCTTCTCGTTTCCATGATGTTCTTCTCTTGTAATATTTTTTCTCACGAGATGGATCTAGAGGTTCCTACGGTTCTATCATGTCATGGTCTTCATTGTCTTCTTGGATCATATATTCCACAACAATATCTCTGGATCTGGGAACTTCGGGTTCTTCGGGTTCTTAGGTGTGGGTTTGTCTTGATATGTTGTAGGTTGAGTCTTCATCAAAAGTAACGTATATGCTGGTACTAATATTCTTGAATCCTAGAATGTATATTTTGTATGCCTTTGATGATTCATTGTATCCAACGAATATGCCCTTCATTCATGAGGGATCTAGTTTTGTTCTCTTTTATTTTGGAATATGTATGTACACCGGACAACCAAATAGTTTTATATGGTTGAATTTTGGTTTTTCTCCTGAGAATGCTTCTTTTTGGGTCTTGTTGTCCAAGACAAGATGAGGTGTTATGTTTTGTACATATACGACGGTTCTTGCTACTTCTTCCCATAATTTCATCGAAAAGTATTGGTCATGAAGCATTTCCTTCACTACTTCCATTATCGCTATGCTCTTTCTTTCTGTAATGCCATTTTGTTGAGGATTGCAGGGATTGCTCATCTCTCTCTTAATCGCATATTCTCTACATAGGACTTTGAAACTTTATGAAGTGAACCTACCACCATTATTTGACCTTAAAGTCTTGATTTTATTTTCAGTGTGATTTTCTATTGAGGATTTGAATTCCTTGAAGTTACTAAATACTTCATCTTTTCTTTTCAAAAAGTAAATCCATGTTTTATGAGAATAATAATTTATAAAAGAAACATAGTATGCATACTAGCTTAGTGAGTTGGATGACATGGGGCCACATACATGTGAGTGTATTGTCTCCAATATTTCCTTTGGTTTTATTTCACTACTGGGAAATGGTTTCTTCACGTTATATTCTTGTGCACATCCTTTGCAAATGACTTCATGATTTTCTTGAATATCGGGTAGACTTGTTGTTGATTTGCTTACAATTGGAAGTTCCTTGTAGTGCACATGAGAAACACTTTTGTGCCATAGTTCATTTGGTTCCATGGAGTCATAAACCAATTCTTTTTATAGTTTTCCTTTCAACTTGTACAAGCCTCCCTCTTGCTCTCAATTATTGTTTCATCATCTATTGTCTTGACTCTTGGCAACATGGGTATTTGGCCATTAACAAATGCAGCTTGAAATCCTTTAGTATCTAAAGTTGAGATGGAAAGGATATTTTTCTTCAAACCTAGTACATAGAGAACATCCTTCATTTTGATTGGTTTACCTAAATCCAATTTGTAGGAAGATTCTCTAATCCATTTTATGGGATACTAGTAGTCATCTCTGAGTTTTTCGAACAAGGTTCAGAGGATAATTACAATAAAATATCCCATTTGATAGGTGAATAAATTTGTCAGAGAGTTAACAATATGTATGTACTTGAACATCTAATATAATAACAATAACAAAAATAAATTAATTTTTAAGGTTAAACCTAGACAAACACCAAATTGATTGATGTATAAGACTACATTGTTTGTGAGACAATGAACCCCCACCGCTTAATGATTTTTTTGCTTAATTTTATGAAGGTGTAGATATTGTATCCTATTTATACAACATACTATGCCAATAATATAAAAATGCTTGACCTTGTACAACAATCCTAGAGAACAATTGACAATTCTAATTACAAACATATGTATTGAATGTGAAAGAGTATATCCATAAAATATTCTTGACTATAAACACATACACAAATGATTAAAAGATATACATGATACACAAACTTAATACATGTATGTTTTGAAACTATTTAATCTTAATTTGTCATTCTACACCACATTCTATACAAGTTTCAATGGCACATGCTTTAAAACTATTTGATATCAATATAATTCTACATCGCATTCAATACAAGTTTCAGGTCACATGCTTTGAAACTATTTAATGTTAATGTCAATCTACATAACATTCTATACAAGTTTCAAGTCACATGTGGAACTCTAGATGCTTTGGAACTCTTTGATGTTAATGTTTTTCTCATATATTTTTTAACATTACTTTCTAAACAATTTTCAAGATATTTGTTTTTTAAAATTTTATGATAAATGAAATTGTTTAATTATTCTATGATTAAGGATTATTTTTTATAACTTCGTTACTTTTTTAGATTTATTTTTAATTACAAGCGTTTAAATATTATATGATATGAGTGTAACAAGTGTACGACCGAAATTAACAAGTGACCTCTAAAATTCATTTCATGGTCGTAGTATCTCGTTATGCTTAAATGTATCTTGATTAAGATTTAAATTAAATAAGCTTTAGTTAAGCAAATATAGTTTTTATTTTCTGTTTTTTTAATATCAATTTTCGTTTTTTGAGAATATTAGTTTTTTTCATATCAGTTTTTTTCATATTAGTTTTTTTGTGTGTGTATTAAATAGTATTAATGTTTATGTTATACTATAAATGGATAACTATAACATCTCATAATTAGTTTAATGTTTAGTTTTTTTTAACAATCAAATATCTGCTCAAAACTAAGTGGCTGGATTTTCCTATCCTCTCTCAACAACCACTTTACTTATTATTGTGCTAATTTTATGTTAAATACAACTATCTAAGTATTTTATAATTAAAAAATTATTTTGATAACATCAATTTTTTTTATGTCAATAGGTGTATATATCCCATATTTTGGAGCTGGGGTTGAGCTAGCAGATTAACTTAGATTCAGGAGGGCCTGACAAGTGTACAGATTATATCGATTTCATCCTTGTCACATTTCGTTAGTGTTAAATGTAATGTGGTTAAAATCTAGTTAACAAATGAATGTAAATCAAGTTTGTGGAGCTTATTCTGTTACACTAGCTTACAACTGTTTTATGTAGTTAGATTGCAGTTAGAGTTTGTGGAGCTTCGCTGGGTGTGTGGCTGTAGGTGATGGTATATGTCAGCTACTACTTGATGATGCATGGGTACATAGGCTCGTGGATTGTTATGGAGTTACAGGTCTATATAAGAAAGAATGAATTGTTACCAGTAACCACCGAGCATAACCATTCAGATATTACATGAATTGTTAGCAGTAACCATTGAGAATCCAACGACCAAGCACAAAAATTATCAGGTAAGGACGAACAATCTCAAAATGTTTATTTTCCTAGATTCCACTGCAATGTGCTATGAGTTTAACTTTCAAGTTCCTCTTGAATTTTTTAGGTTCTTGTGGAATCTTGCAGAAATATTTTTTTACTTTCAGGTTCATTATTGCGAGAAGAGGTTTCTCCGTCATTATTATCCCTCAAATCAAAGGTACTCTATTATAAATTCCCTTGATCTAAACTTATTTTAGATATGACTAGACTGTTAGTAAATTATATAGAATATCTTTATCATGACTAGACTGTTAGTAAATGAGAGTTTCAACATTACCTTCAAATTGATAAGTCTAACCAAGAACTAAAATTATTTAAGCACATATTATAAGGAAAAAATGGAGAGATAATTATAATTGATATATAATAGCTAACTGCAACAAGATTTGTGTATTCGATGTAAGAAAAAACATAGATATTTATGCAATCAATATATAATAGATAACTGCAACATTTATGTAATCGATATATATATATTCAATATTTATGTGAAAAACCCATATTATAGAATATATAACTGCAATGATGGATGAACCATAGCTGCTTGCACTAGTGGCCCTATTCTTCCCAGCTTAATCCCATTATGCAGAGGCCACTGAAATAATGACAAATAAGATTTATATATTATATTTATAATAGATTGCAAACATGATTTATGTATTATATATACAATGGATAAAAAACAAACAATATTTATGTAAAAGAACCATAACTGATTGCACGAATGCCCCTATTCTTACCAGCTTAATCCCGTTGTTGAGAGGTCACTACAAGCTCTTCATTTTGTTGTCGCTTCCATATCTAGCAGTTTTCTGGAGATTGAAATCCATAGGATGACAACAAGAAAGTGTAGTTTTTTCTCTTTGAGCATGCAGATCCTGGACTTAGGAGGGGATGAAAATGAGATGAAATGTCTGTTTATTTCCTTGGAAATTAGTTCCATAATAGAAAAGGTTGTTGCAGAGGATTCGGTAGGTACATGATATGGTTATCTCCTTTAATAATTTGATTTGAGTACTAACGTGTCTTGTATCATGCAAAGCCTAGACATGGTGGTGTTATAGAGAAAACTTCCTATGGCTTGGGGTGTACCACAATAGATAGAGAAACCGCAGAAATCAATACCTTCCCAATATGCAAGAGAAATACAACATCTAACACTAAAGGATCTCAAAACATACCTTATTCCAGATGGTTGTAGTAGATTCCCATTGAGCTTTTTCCAATCCCGCTTGCTTTGGCAATTTACTCTCAACAGTAAAACAAGGAAAGCATGCTATATAATATAGTGTTAGGCCTACTCTAGCATATATAATCAATGACACATAAGAAATTAAACACATCCATGGATTCAATATTGATTTAAATGCATATCATTGGATAGGAAAATATATTTTTATTTAGTAAATCAGAGATTACATAAGTGACAATCTCTGTCAGCACGTCTGCGAACCGGAGAAACTGATTCCTCCACTTGGGCCTCCACCACCTCAATCCTCCATATCTTGATAGCAAGCTCATAATAAAAGGCAAGCTTGGAAAGAACACAAAGTGCTCCAAGGGAAAAAGGGATGCAGACTCAAGTATAAGCAAGCTACGACAACAATGGACTATAGTTTTCTTGCTCTTCTATTCTTCCTTCTCAATGTATCCAAAGGGTTCCTTATATAGTGATTCAATGAGGTAATGGAAGGTCAAATCTGAGAGATATTGAGGAATATGGAAGGCCAAAAGACAAGTGATTCGAATCCACATCAAGGAAAACTCCAAAAATATTTGGCCTTTTGCACACATCCCAATGTACGTAGGTTTAAGGGTAATATCCATGTATATATGCGAGAAATGGATTAAAAGTCACATACAAAAAATAATGGGTGTTTTTAGGGATGATATTGGAAACATCAAAGGTACAAAAATAGTCCATGGGGTCCAAAGAGTGTGCAGAGGGACAGGGAATTCGATAAAAGTGTGATCAACCATGTGTGGTAAAATCAGCTGTAATAGATGCCCCCTAATGTGTGAGGTTAGAGGGGTAACATGATAGCCGAAATACATTATAAATCCATCCCAGAAGTGGAGTGATGAAGAACCAGGTGGAAGAACCAGCCATCCAATCAGTATAGTACAATAATCAAACTCTACATATGACTACAAATGCATATAGCAGTACCGGATACATAAGAGTACAATGGCCATGAATAGGCATAATATACAAAATGTGAAATGTGTGGTCATCGCCATGTACAATATATAATAATTCAGAATCTCCATGATGAAGATATACAAAGGATCAAGATCTCCATGGAAGTTGAATATATACAATGGATCAAGATCTCCATAATGGCTGAAGATATCTGACATACACTGGAATCAAGTCACGAGAGCTGAAATCTCATGAACACTAGCACGATCAAGTAGGTAGCATATATGGAATGCCACCATCCTGGAAAGTATTCTACACAAACCGCTACGAGTACATGTCCTACTATGTGAATAGAGGTGTCAAGGTCGAACATAGTAGTCCATTGTCTGATTACTGGTCATTGATGTATACCGTTAACAAACGCAAGATCACCCACTGATAATGAAAATGGGAATCACGGTACTAGAGTGCAATCTAACAAGTGTGAATAAATGTGTTGAGGTCGAACACTTGGAAGAATCCATCGATCAAGGGACATTGATGTATTCCCAAAACTATCGATGGTGAGATAACCTACCACTTAGGAATGTAAGTCTTAAGGAACTCAAATGACTCTAGACTCCTATCCCAGAATAAATGATCTAAAGTGGATGGGATGGAATCCGCTGGAAGGAGGGCATTAAGGCATCCCCCATCAACCAACACAAGGTACTCAATAATGTTGTATAATGTGGAAGGACTTGAACAAGATGTGCATGAACCAGTAATATTACCGGGAATGACCGACATGCAAAGTCAAGACAACTGAGAAATGGCCGAATCACGTTTCAAATTCCTTTCGAACAAGAGAATAAAGGCAAATGGTGATTGAAAGGAGGCATCATAGACTCGATATACAAAACTGGGACATCTCTATGACAAAGGAGGCATCAACAGAGGCTCCATAGGGACTGGAAGCTTAACCAGTCGATGGAGATAAAATCAAAACGAGTACAGCTCCTAAAGTCAAACTACTAACCCAACCAATGGATGTGATATACAGTGCTTTGTTCAAAGGCGACACGAATCGATTGCTGCCAAAGATAACATCTTTTCCTGTTCATATTTTTGGTTTTTTTTAATTTTTTTGGACTTTTTTAGATATTTTGAAAAGCTTGAAAAAGAATAAAAGTGATTTATAGTTACAATTCTAGGAGGAGATGAGTGTCCAAGGGAAAACAAACTAGTTTCAAGCAGTGGAACATACCTATGCTCAATGCAAGGAAACATGTGCAGGATAACGACACTCAAGGGAAAGTCCCCTCCTGGTAAAAAATGGGGAATCAAGTTGCAAAAGATATATAAAAAGGCTCTACTTGGCTAGACATGAGACAAGCTCGGGCTATATGGCTGATAATCAAAGTCAGGGAAGTCGACATAAGGTTCAATAAGGCAAGCAAAACTCATGATAATGCAATAAGAACTTGACATATACAAGGGAGTCCCAAGGAAAAGGCCAGCATACAGGTCAAGAGGAGTATGAATCTCTTGCTCAAAGTCATGGTGGTACTATGCAAAGGACTCCCACACCCTAAAGGAGAAATGTCGACATGGGTACCAAATGAAAAACAAGATCTAACTAGGGTACCCATGTATGGTAAAGCTCTACCATTCACAACATGTCACTTCTAAAAGAAACAAGAAGGTTCCGTGACAAGATGGAATGGGTTCGTACCTAAGGTTAAAATGAAATGGTCATAAGGTTATGCAAAATGCAAACGGACGTGAAACCTAATCTATATGCCAGTTTAGACATAATACCTACAAAAGGCACGAATGGATCAAAGCCATGGTCAAAACCGCACTCAAAATGGTTTCCTACAACATCAAATTAGTTCAAACGGTCAAAAACTATAGAAAGTGGGTAAAAATTTCAAAAACATTATATAAATAGTGAAAATTTTATAAATTTTCATACCATTTGAAATTTTTACCCAACATAGTGCATTTGAGCTCAGAACTTTAGAAGCGAATTCTAGGAGCATCGTCCAGCGGAATCTCTCCCCGTTTGATCCAGGTAGATTCTCATGCCCTCCTCTTTCATTTTCATGCAATTTTTTTGAATTTTCATGGTCCATTTTATTTTTTGAGCCATCCCAACATGTGCGTTTTGGTCCACACAAAAATCGGGCCTTTTTCTATGTATAGGGCTCGCCATATGCTGAAAATGCACCGGAATCTACGTACATACACGGTTGTTTTGAGAACAGTCGTGTATAGGGCCGCAAACAAGGTTTTCAAGGGAAAAAATTGATCAAAATTTTGGTTTTTTGTGCAGGATGGTGCTAGAGTGGAGAGAAAGAGAGCATGGCAATGTTGAAGAAGCTGTGCAAGGTGATCTCATGGCCCAACAAGAATTGCAGGTGTTACGGAGAGAAATTCCTATGGCTTGGGGTACCACAACAGACAGCTAGACTCTAGAAATCAATCTTTCCCAATATGCAATAGAAATAAAAACATCTAAAACTAAAGGATCGAACCTCATACCTTATTCCGGACGGTTGAAGTAGATCCCCGTTGAGCTTTCCAATCTTCAGCTTGAATTGTTATCTCACGTCCTCAACAACAAGTAAACAATACAAGCATACTATATTTCATGGTGTTAGATCTATTCTAGCATATATAATCAATAATGTAAAAGCATTTGACATATTCCAATGGATGCAACATTCATTCAAATACACATTACTGGACAGGAAAAGATATTTCTATTAATAAGAATCAGAGATTACAAGTGACAACCTCTGACGGCACGTCTGCGAATCGGAGAAACTGAATCCCCCACTTGGGCCTCCACCACCTCAATCCTCCATCACTTCGATAGCAAGCTTACTAACAAAGGGCAAGCTTGGGAAGAACACAACAGTGCTCCAAGGGACAAAGGGATGCAGACTCAAGCATAAATCTTGGCAACAATGGACTATAGTTTCGATGCTCTCAAGTTTCTCTTATGCTTTCAATGTACCAATGGGTTCCTTATATAGTTCTTCAAAGGGATACTGAAGGGTCGAATTCATGCGATCTCAAGGCATATGGAAGGCCAAGAGTCATATGAGTCGGATCCAAGTCAAGGAACAGTCCAAAAGGATTTGGATTTATGTACACATCCCGATGTATGCGACTATAGGGGAAATATCCGCGTATGTACACGGATATCGAGGGAAAAGCCGCGTATATCAATATTCTAATGTTTTTAGGGATGATCAAGGTAACATTAAAAGATATAAAGTGGTCCAAAGGGGCTAATGAGTATGCAGCGGGACAAGGGAAGGCCATACAATGTGTGATTCACCTAGTGTGGTGAAATCCGCTATAACAGCAGGCATGTGGCTTATACAAGTTTTGGTGTCTTGGCAGCCTAAGGGCCAAACCAAGACTACTCCAGCTACTGGTGGACTATTGGGATCCAGAATCCAAGACATTTCAGATAGATGGGATGTCGCTTAGTATTGAGGTTGAGGACATATATTTTATCACTGGTTTGTCCCGACAAGGAGAGATGGTGAACCTCCGATCTCGTGGGCCAGGAGGCAGGCTGACCATAGATGAGTACATAGTTCTGTACTACTTTTCGGAGATGGAAAAGGTTGGGAGTCAAATCCTGACAAACACTATCCAAATTCTGGGGCTGAAGGCCATATTTTTGGCACTAGACAGGATTGCAGGGTTCGCTTCACTCCATCAGGCCTCGTGGCCAATGATGTTATATGCAGTAGAGTGCATGTGATCTACAGTGTATTACTGGAGTACGACACTGTTAAGCAACATGAAAAAATAGCTCAGTGACTGCAAGATGGGCAGGGTGCGGAACTTTGGGTTCGGCAGTATATTGAGCATGTTTTTCTTTGAGCAGTTGCCAGGGCTAAGCCCTAGGATAGACATTGCTCCACATGGAGTTTAGGATCCAGCCCAGCGATGCTGGGTGAATGTCATGCGCAGATAGGGTGGAGGCAGGGTGGCTAAGCCCTACCCAACATACTACTTTCCATGGTGGTAGAGATAGATTGTCGCCATAAATGACTATCCCTATGCAAGGATAGACGTTTGCAGGGACTTGAATATGCCCCTACCACCAGGAGCAGCTTATGGTGACATAGGTAAAGAATCCCAAACCCACTTTTTAAGTTTTGAATTATTTAAATTTTTTTGTGTTTTTTGATATATTGAATCAAAAGACATGTTTTTGGTGTGACGACACATAGGGACAATCTGTCATGTATATGCAGATGTAGGACCACGATGGCTAGAAGGTTTTCCTCATCATCGATGGAGGGGAAGAGGAGATGATATCATGAGTACAGATGCGGAGCGGATGCTCCAAAGCATCCACACAAACTTTGTTCGCTTGACACATAGGGTACCCATGGCGCAAGTCAAGGAATTTCTTGAGGCCATGCAGTGCCAGGTGGTTGGTGTACCACGATCATGGGTTCGATTATTTTGACGGATACCTAGAGCCGTATTGCTCTATCATGATCAGAACCCCTTTCCACCTTAGGCTTAGAGACTGAGTGTATTCATTTTTGTTTCACCGTGTATTATATTTTGGTGGCTCGAAAGCCCCAATTTTGTATATGACACTTATGTATTATGACATCACTTTTTGGATGTTAATGAATTTTTTTTATGATGATCTATTTTATTTATATTTACATGTGTGTAAAATGTGTGTTTGTGATATGCTTATGGTCTATGAAACAAATTCCAATCTAACACATAGTTAGCATATGCCATCAGCAACTTGATTAAAAATTCTTGGAACATGAATATATGTTATATTCTCAAATTTTTGTTCTAGCAATCTAACACGTAAGAATATTCATAATAATGTCAGATCCCTAATGCGATACAAGGCATTAGGATTTGAAACCACTAACTGTGAATCAAGATGTACCTCAAGAGAATGAACACCATGTGAAATGGCATCACACAATAACTCAATGACGACACTATATTCAGCAACATTGTTTGAAGAAGGCCATAAACATATGCCTCTTGAAGACAATACTTCACCCGTAGGAGTATAAATCACCCAAGTAGCCGAAGCTGAGTTTTGAGTGTGGCGACTACCACCATCAGCAAATCCTATGTAAATGAAAGACTCCATCGAAATCTACCATAAGAAATGAAAGCTAATCAACAAACCCGATCACCATAATAAAACCTAACTATGCAATGAAAAAATGTACAATAATATACAACAATCAGCCCTGGCTGAAGATCATGCATAGTATTTTTTGAGATAGAGCCCATTTCTAGGCTCCGTCAAGGCTGTCCCTTCATAATAAACCAGCTCATAAGCGCCTTTCTCTAAGACTCATTTAACCACATAAGGACCATGCCACATGGGATTAAATTTCCCTTCCCCCAAGGGTTCCTTAGCTTGATCCCCAAAAAGGACCAAGTCACCTTCATTAAACCTCCTTGGATGGACATACTTATCATATTGGACCTTGACGCGACACTTGTTAACCTCTAGAGCCACTAAGGCATCTCAACGTTGCTCATCAAGCTGCTCTAAGTGGACCAAATGCTCTTCCAATGCGGAAGTGTCAGGTAAAAGCTCTATAGCTAGCTTCAGAGAAGGGATTTCGCATTCAAGCGGAAAAACTGACTCCACCCCATGTACAAGATGATATGGAGAGAAACCAGTGGCAGTCTTAACCGCGGTTCTATAGGTCCACAAAGAAGGATATAACATAATATGTCAATTAGTCTTGCTTTGTGTGAAGGATCATTGGAGAATAGACTTAAGTGATTTATTCGCTGCTTCAACATGTCCATTCACCTAAGGGTAATAAGAGACGAGTGCTCTTGCTTATATCCTAACTTGGAAGCCAATGCTGCCATCATTTTATTCTGAAAGTGGCTGCCATGGTCAATGACAAGCTCTTTCAGAATGCCAAACTGGGTGATACTCTGGTTGAAAACAAAATACACGGCTGTCTCATCGTTGGATTTAACTGTGGGCATAGCCTCTTCCCATTTCGTGAAGTAATCGATAGCCACAATAATGTGATGATGCCCCCCATTCAAAGCTGGGTTTCAATCCATAAAATAAAGCCCCCACTTGGTGAAGGAACCGACGGTGGCAATAGGATGTAACGGGGCCGGACGTGAGTGCATATTGCGTGCAAACACCTAGAAAGGGTGGCACTTCTTGACCGCATTAACGCAATATTTGAAAATGGACGGCCAAAAATAGCCTGCTCTCAAGATTTTTTGGGCTGTAGAAAGCCCAGATAAATGACCACCACATGCCCCTCCATGGCAATCATTCAGCACAACCTCAACCTCATCATGGGTTAAACAACGATGCAAAATGGAATCTACCCCACGATGGTACAAAGTTTTAGCTACATGACGTAATCGTCGTCACTCATCCCGTGAAAGGTGAGTAGGAACCTTCAATGTTTGCAAATATACAATGATATCCCCATACCAAGGGTCCATAGTTGAGATAAGGAAAATATGTTCATCGACAAAAGTATCCTCATAAACCTTCTCCTCCTCCAAACTTAGAAAATCATATATAAGCTCCACAAAGGTCAATGATTTCTTCGATTTTGTCAAAACAAACTCGAGATCAAACTCTTGCAAAATGACAATCCATTTATTGTATTTTCCCCCAATCATCCTTCTAGTGAGGATGAACTGAAATGGATTGATATGAGCTACGAGCAAGGTTTGGTGAAGGAGAATGTAATGTCTCAAACGCTGAACCGCATGAACAGTAGTAAAGCCTAGCTTCTCCACATGGGAATAGCGAAGTTTCACATCTATAAGGTTTCAGATCAAATAATATATGACATGCTCATGGAGCTCCTCATCCTCCTGAACAAAAATCATACCAATCGTCTCCATGGACGCGACCACATAAATCAATAAATCACAGCTATAGTCGGGTGGACTAAGCACAGGGGTTGTTGATAAGGCTCTCTTAAGAGCATCAAAGGACTCTTGGGCTTGCTTATCCCAATAAAAAGGGGTGTCCTTCTTCAAAATATTCACAAAGCCTTTAGTCAAGTTGGAAAAATTAACCACGGATCTCCACAAGAAGTTGGCCATGCCTTGCAAACAATGAAGGTGTCTAATATTACACGGGGGAGACAATTGAAGTATTGCCTCAACCTTTAAGGGATCGAATCTTATACCCTCCTTGGATACGATGAATCCTAGCAAGCGACCAATAGTCACAAAAAAGATGCACTTATGAGGATTTAAAAGGATACATGAGGATTTAAACGGATTTAAAAAAGATGCACTTATGAGGGTTTAAAAAGATGCACATAATCACCATCTCCAAGGGTTCCATGACCCCAACAAGGGATACACGGGCATCAAGATCTTCATCAAGGATTCCAGGTATTCATCAAGTCATTAATGACCACATCATCACCTTTAAGGGGACAAGGACCATTAAGTCATCAAATGTGGGTCCAAGGGATTCTTCATGGCTTCTTCATCAAGCAAGGGGATCCATAGGCTTCTTCAACCACACCAGGAGACCCCCAAGGGTCAAGATCCATGATGACATCACTTGTGGGGTTGCTAGACCTTCTCCTAGGGTACCATATTGACCTCAATAAAACACAAATGACCATTGAAAGGGTCATTTGGACTCTTGCAACTTATTCAACCCACCAAGGGAAATTTTGTAGGGTACTGGGGCATAATTTGTGGTATTGGGGAACCATAGAAACAACTAGGTAACCGTAAACCATCTTTGGGGTACTTAAACACTCTGTGGGGTGTTCATGGATTTTTCCATTGTCCTAAGGGCTCCAAGAGCTTCAAAATTGGGCTCGGACAATATCAAAAGGTATCCTTAGATAGTGAGACTTACTTAACCCTCAAAGGTGCCTCAAGGGGCACCAAGACATGTTGCCATCAATGGCTATACACTGTTGGAATCAATGAAAATGTAAGCAGCAACAATCATGCATGTTTTATATTCATATTTTATGAAACAATCATGCAGCTATATGTTCATATCTTATGAAACAATCATGCATGCTTTTATATTCATATATTATGAAACAATCTTGCAGCACTATATTCATATTTTATGAATTTTGTTTCTTTGCAAATAAATGAAAGAAAATCAACATATATGATCACAATTCCTAATCTCGGGAATATAAATCTCTATATGATTGTAATGAAAAAATAAAAAATAATACTAGATCTAAATAGCATATAAAAATGCAAGTACTTGTATTTTATTGTTTTGCATGCTCCCTCTTGATCTTTGCTTCCTTGCAGATATTACTGGAGTATCTCGGTCTTTATCTCTTTGCAAATTTGAGTGAATGCAGAAGGTAGTGAATCTATGCATGGAGAAACTGGATCCCATGCAACCTAGAGCGCATGCTCTTCTTCGGGAAAACTTCTCCCAACAATCATCATAATCTCCTTCAAATGAGTTTTAAACGCTATTAGGATCTCATTATACACAAGATCCATTGAATAATGATATATCCAACCATACATTTCAGGTTTGTTCCATCAATTCGTCCACTTTGGGAAAATGACCATAACACAAATTCTAAGAATTTCATATTCAAATACTTGATCATATATCTTAAGCAATTGTGAATTTTTTAAAATTGGTCATGCTTAAGCTAAGTCAAGCCATTTCGAAAGTGGGGTTTTTAACCGTTTTGTCATATTCCTCATGAATTGATCAGAACGTCTGCACAAAATTTGTCTCCTGAAAAGTGACAAAAATGGTGCATGTTGACTTGCTCTTTGATTATCCTTGCATTGGATAGAGTCTCCTCACTCATTGAGGTCATGTAGGCATATAGATCATGCTCCTTAAGAATTCTTAACACTCTCAATTCCATGTGTTGAATTTGGAAGAACCTTCAAGAAGGTCTTCCTGTTAGACGGAGATCGATGCCATGGCTCCACACTTTTGCTCAAATCCTCAAGATCACATAGGATTTAGTTTGCATGAGAAAAACTAAGCTCATTCATGCCCTTTCTCTAATACCATGTTAGTGTTTGAGCAAAAATGGAGATTCTCGAACTTTAGAACTTTAATCCAAAATTATAGTGCAAATAGGTCTGATCAATAATCCAAAGACATAAATAAATAAAAGCATATAACATAGGACATACCCTGGGAAAACCCTCCACTGATTTGGAGGATACAAAACCTAGAAAACAATCTTAGAGTATAATTAATAATCGACAGAGAAGGATTACAACACAATATCATATTTTGTTTTTGAGAGCACAAGAGACTAGAGATAAAATGGAACATTGTGTTGGTTTTATCAAGTGCATAGCACTTTAATAAGAACCCAAAATTGGTTATACAAAGAAGATAGTGAATATTTGCATGCTTCAGTAGCTTTTTAACATTAAGAACATTCTCTCATCTTTAACCATGCGCCCCCACTAATTCACTGCGTTTAACTTCATCTTACTGAGTTGTTAACTAAATGAACTTAATTGAACTGAATGGAATTGCACGTAACTAAATGGAATTGAATCTAACTGAACATAAATGAATTTAACTGATTGTAACTGAACAAAACTAAATAGAACTGAACATAGCTGAATGTAACTAAACAAAATTGAATGTAATTGAACAATTTTGAATAGAACTGAACAAAACTGAATGTTACTAGTGCTTCTACATCAGTGTCATGTTCAACAACCACTTGCATAAATTAAGGAGTTGATTCCTTAATTAACTAAACTTATTTTATCAAAACTAAGACTCAGCTGATGTCTTATTGATTTGAATTCACTTGGAGACATACATGGGAGACATACATGTGGAATTCAAATTCTCTGTCAATATTTGTGCTCATATTAATTTTCTATGCATGGTCAATATGTGTTTTCACTAATACTATATCATATCATAGTCATAAGAATTTTTCTTAACCTATGATAATATGCATTATCCTAGGTCATATAGTCACATGCTAAAGTAAATCATTCTAGGGGCATCTAATCCCTAAAGGATACTTGTAGCACATGTTGACCATCACTAGCCATACATCACATAGTATATCCTCGTGACTTAATACAACATAAGTCATGTGAAATTAATACACCATAAGTTTCTTTCTTGATACAACACAACTCTTAGACCTTAACATAAGGTCAAGATATTAACCATAAGAT
This sequence comes from Pseudotsuga menziesii, assembly GCA_001517045.1. Taxonomy (NCBI): domain Eukaryota; kingdom Viridiplantae; phylum Streptophyta; class Pinopsida; order Pinales; family Pinaceae; genus Pseudotsuga; species Pseudotsuga menziesii. The sequence continues at coordinate 29,602 of LPNX010963576.1, forward strand.
CCTAGTACAAGCATCTCTCTCGAATAGCATGTAATCAAGGTCCTAGATTGATACAACACAAGTTGTTTAACTTGACACAATAAGTTAGTGAACTTAATACAACATAAGTTCTGAAATTGACACAATAAGTATCATGGAGAGGATTTGAACTTAATACAACATAAGTTCTAGACTTGAAACAACAAGTCTCATGGATGATGACTCCTGATGTTGTACATTTAACATGAAGAAGCTTCCAACTATGAGGAAGCAACATAAAATATGGAGTGGAAGGATGTTATGATCGAAGAGTACCAATATATCATGAAGAATGATGTCTAGGGGGTGTTTTTGATACCAGAAGGAAAGTCTATAGTGTCTTCCAAATCGATCTACAAAATCAAGCATGCATCAGATGGAAGCATTGAAAAGCACAAGGCATGATTTGTAGCATGGGGATTCAGTTAGAGACAAGGAATAGAATACGAGGAGACATTTTCTCCTATGGTAAGATACAGCTCCATAATATCTATACTTTCTTTAGCTACAATAATGAAATGGAAGATACACCAGATGAATGTCAACACAAATTTCTTGAATGGTGTAGTTGAAGAGGAAGTGTATGTGGAGCATCCACAAGGATTTGAGACACGTGATAAATAGACTTGTGTTTGCAAGTTACAAAAGGCCTTGTATAGTTTGAAGTAGGAACCTAGGACGTGGTATGGAATATAGAGATTTTTCTGATGAGATTAGGATTTACCAAGAGTAAATAAAATTCCAACCTCTACTTCAAAGTTGAAGGTCAAATACCCGTTAAATTGTTGCTATACATATATGACTTGTTCTTAATAGGTGAGCATTTAGGATGAGCTCATTGTAGAAACTAAGAGGAGGATTTCTGCAGAATATGATATGAAGGACCTAGGGATGATGAACTACTTCTTAGGTATTGAGGTGTGGCAGAATCTGAATGGGATATTCCTTAGCCAATGAAAGTATGTAGTGAAGATCCTAAAGAGATTCAGGATGATGGATTTCAAGGCTATTGCCACACCAATGGAATCAAATTTAAAGTTATTATGTGATCCTACTTCAGATACAGTTGATGCCACAATGTATAGGATGATGATCAAGTCACTGATGTACTTGACGAACATGAGGCCAAACATATGCTTTGTTGTGAACACATTGAGCCAGTTTTTGACAGATCTTAGATGTTTTCACTTTGTTGCTGCAAAGCATGTATTAACTAGGTACTTGAAGGGTACAATTGATTATGCGCTCAAGTATGCGACAAATCAGAATATTAACCAGCATGGTTATGTTGATTTTAATTGGGAAGATAGTGCCACAGATAGGAATATCATTTCAGGATGTTGCTTCAATTTGGGATGCGGTATGATATCTTGGTTTAGCTCAACTGAGTGTGTCACTGAGTACAGTCGAAGCAGAGTACATTGCAACATGTTGGCTAGTTTTGAGGTAATATGGCTTTAGAAGCTACTATCATATTTTTTTGATCTCGAGTTATAGGCAACTTGTATCTTTTGTGACAACCACATTCGTGTGAAGTTGTATGAAAATTTAGTGTTCCATGACAAATCGAAGCATATTGAGATCAAGTATCACTATATCTAGGATATGGTCTAGAGAGGAGCAGTGAAGCTTTAATATTTGGCACTAGACAAGCATACAACTGATGTGTTGACCAAGCCACTAGAAATTGTTAATTTTGAGTACTTCAGGGAGAAGCTTAGATTTATCCAAATCGATGTTCCTCGAAAGAGGGAGTGATGAGGCATGTCTTGAAGACGTAGGTGTACCTGGGATGCTCTCTACATGTCAGGAAGACATAAGAGTTCTGGGATTCTATCCACTAGGTGGAATACGCATATCCTCCTAGTTTTCTCTCCACATGTCAAGAAGATGGAGGTGGTAGAAGGTTTGTAATGCATCTGGGTTCCTCTCCACTGGGTGGAAGATGCAGATGCTCCTAGGCTAATCTCCACTAGGTGGAAGACAGAGGTTGAACAAGGGAATGTAATGTATGAACCTAGGTTTCTCTCCACATGGTGGAAGATGCATATGCTCCTAGGATACTCCACTAGGTGGAAGATGCAAATTTTCCGAGGGTTGTAATGTAGGCATAAGGGATGCTCTCCACATGATATGATGAGATGGTATGGATACGATGAGATGATAGTAGGAGACATAGTTGATTTCTATGGAAATGCAATATATGTTCCTAGGTTGTACCTACTTTATGGCTTTCTCATAGAGATGATGAATTCCTATATGGGATCCATGCCTACATCCCACATGAAAAAGGGTTGGATCTATATTACTTCTTATGATGTATAGATTCGATAGATGTCACTAGTCAATTGTCAACGAGATGAGAGTTGATGTAGCAGTGATGATGTCCATAAATGATGATGATGTGTAGATATTGTGTCTATTTGTGATGATGACCGTGTCAAAATATTATCTTCCTTGTTAAGAGGGAGTGTTGTTAAAAATGTAACTTCGGAAGATATTCTTATTATATATTTGTTGTATTATTGTTGTTGTTGTTGTACCTTTTTTAGGAGATGTTTTTCCTCCATTCAAATTGTCATCAATGTACTTGGTCATGCAATAATATCGAGGAAAAACCTATGTTGAAATTTGGGGAAATAGTGTTGATGTTTGAGAAAAATTAGAGATGCTTGAACTTAAAAAAATTTATCTACCAATTTCAGCACATATAAATCTCATAATTAAGCCACATATGGATATATCAGCCACATATGAATGTCATGAAGAATTATTCCATATATACTAATGATCATATATATTACCTCAAGCCATATAGTCATATGCTAAAGTAATTCACTCTAGGGGTAGAAATTCCTAAAGGAGACTTATAGCACCCAATGACCATGACTAGCAAAATATCACATAGTATAACCACCTCACCAAATGGAGGTCCATAGTATTGATACAACACACTATAATATCCACAATTGGATATCCATTCTCATAGGGTACCTTCTATGAGAATGCTTGACTTGATGTTACTCACAAGTGCAGTCTTGATATTACTCACAAGACTTAGCTTGATGTTACTCACAATATTTACAAAAAAAACATCACCACCTCAATTATATGAGAATACATAGGAATTGATATGACTCACAAGTCTGACTTTATATTACTCACAAGTCCATAGAATAACCCCTGATATTGTACAAACACAAATAGTCCCAAAAAGAATTATTGTAAAATGTATTTGTTACAATAATAAAATAGTAAATAAATAGGTTATAACTATTAGTAATAGTAATTAATTATTAAATATAGTTATGAAATAAATGCATCTTCGATATTTGATGGCCAAGACATATTTAAGGTGCCCATATCCATTGTATTTTATCATCCATTCAATTATATATATTTATACTTTCAATTTATGAAGATGGAACATCTTCCCCCTTAGTATCCGGATACGGATTCTCTATTACACAGGATACGATGAAACATTGGTATCAGAGCAGATTCGATCCTTCAACACTGAGCTTGGATTTGTCTCATCCACTCCCTTTTCTCCCCGGTGCTCCATCAACTCTGCCCCTCTTTTCTCTAGACACTCTTCCACTTGCTCTTGTTGCTCTTCACATGCTCTCGCTGCTTCCCACGCTCCATTCTACTTCTCATTATCCACAACACGCACGTGCACCGCTCCTCCCTTCTCACACTTATGCTTCCACTCCATCTATGCCACTTGTTTCTCATTCCTCTTGCAAGATTCTCCTTCTTTTCCGTATTTCCACCGCGTTGCTTCTCTCCCCTCTCCACTCTCTTCCTACTCTACTAGCGCTCCACATTCCTTCACTACTCCTTCCATTTACACTCCCTTATTATCCTCATGCCACAATCTCCACCCTCCTCCGACACTCCTCTTCCCTACCTGCACCCCTCTCCACACCTGCGTCCTTCTCTATTTCCAGTTGCACTCTTCTCCAGCCTGCACCTTCTCTACACAACATGCTCTCCCTTGCCCCTGTAGCTCCACTCTACCCCACTGCCCACTCCACCACCCCACTAGCTCTTGCTTCCACCACCCCCATCCTGCGCAACTCCCATCCATTATCGTGTCATATCCACAACCCGTGCCCGTCCTGGCCATTGTTTTACCTCTTCTCCTACAACACTGTATTTCCACCGCTACCTCCTCTTCTAAAACGCTTTCTACAACCATCATCCAAAAAAATATATATGTATAAAAGGTTAATAAAAAATAACTTGTATAAATATAACATTATTATTATTATTATTTTTAATAACATTTTTCTTACCATATATATATATATATATATATATATATATATATATAATTTTAAAAATAATAATATTATTATTATAGAGAAAAAAATTATTATTAAATGTAATAATAACCTTCTTACCTTGGAAGCAAAAGGTCCCTTGTACAACATCCACGACAACTTATAGTGACCAATTCATAGATCTTCTTGAGAAAATCCTTAAGGATATAGATGAAATAAAGAAATCTATTGATGAAACGTTAAAAGAAAATGAAGATGAATGTGAAAATCATGTAGAACAAACCACCGAAGCTAATGTAAAAGATAAAGATACAGTAGACTATTATGTAATTTCCGGTGATATTAATGGCATCAATTAAGATATTATATAAGACAAAGATATAACATACCCTAGTAATGAAGAAAATGACAAAGAAACAATTGACAAGGAGAAAGATGATCCTGACCAAGATTGTGAGAGACAATTCGATGTTACTAACAATAACAATGATCAAAGCATTGACAATAATATCACAATAACAAACGCATGAAGGACATATGTCATCACAAGGACTTCTATAAAGAACATCAAGGAAAGAAACTATAATATCTATTAGACACAAGATAAAACTGATGTTCTTAGAAGCATTATAAGCACAAAGATCCCGTTCAAGGGAACTAACACAAAATAAGTTGGGAATAACAACACGAAAAAATTTAAGGTCATCATGTATGTAAAGTATGTTCAATTGAGGAAAAACATAGTTAAAATAAGCAATCACACAAGTGGAAAAAGCGTAAACAAAACTTCACCAAGTTCATACTTAATGCAAATACCAAGACAAAATAATCAAAATGAAGCAATGGTCGTAATCAAAATCGCATCTCTCAAGTCATCAGTGTGACACAGAGCCAGAATAAAAGACGGCATGAGAAAAATCAGCTTTGAGGACAAAGCTTTCCCAAGGGGAAGGCAATGCTACAACAATAAAATACTAAATAAATAGGTTATAACTATTAGTAATAGTAATCAATAATTAAATATAGTTATGAAGAGAAATGTCTCTTCAATATTTGATGGCCAAGAAATGGCCATTTCCATTGTATTTTATCATCCATTAAATTATATATATTTATACTTTCAATTCATGAAGATGGGACATATTCCTCCTTAGTATCTGGATACGGATTCTCCATTACACTGGATATAGTGTAACAGTATTTTTGAGTCTCCCAAGAGCAATTTGGCCCAGTTAGGTTAGGAATTTGGCCTTGTTGAGTAAATTGGTCACCCACTGAAGAATATAAATAGAGAGGCACCCTCTCTCATTTGGACTCACAATAAGCTCAAGAAAGTCCTCTCCAAGGAGAAGAAAGACAACTTCAATTGGGTATAAGAGAAGAAGTTATGAAGGATATCTTATCTCTTGGTTTTCTATCTTTATCTAACATTGTACTTAGAGACGAATCTATATAGAATAATTTGTTGGGTTTTTCCAAAGAATAGGTTTTGCAGGATAAATCTTTGTGTCTTTGTTTTATGTTTTTCTTTTCTATATTTCAGTGATCCGATTGTATAAGATTAAAAATATAACATAATTGAATTAAAGCGCAAACTCTAACAATAACATATCGCATGATTGTAGTGCATAACAAATCCTCCAATTATTTTTTTACGTGCATTAAAACACACCACAAACTGTTTTTCTTTGTAATTTTTGAATTTGAAGAACTTGTAAGAAGCTTATTCAACAACTGGAAGTGTTCTTCACATGTTTGTGTCCAATCAAATTTTAATCCCTTCTTTTGCAATGAATATATGGGGTGTGAAACATTGGAGAATCCATTATTGAACCTCTTGTAATAACCAACAAGGCCCATCAAATATCTCACATCTGTCACATTCTTTGGATTTGTCCAATTCCTAATGGCCTCAATTTTTCAGGATCCACTGATATTCCTTCCTCTAAGACAATGTGACCCAAATAATGAATTTTTTTTTAAAAGAAATCAGATTTACTTAACTTTACATATAGTTAAAGATCTCTTATCACTTGCAAATCTATTCTCATATGTTCTTCATGTTCTTCATGTTCTTCTTTATTCTTCGAATAAATGATAATTCCATCTAGAAAAAGAAGAGTAGGTTTGAGAAAATACTTGTTGAAAACATTATTCATGAGACGCATGAATGTAGCTGGTGCATTAGTGAGACCAAATGTCACCACCACAAACTCATAATGTCCATACATTTTTCTGAAGGTTGTCTTGTGGATGTCTTCTTCTTTTATTCTCACTTGATGGTAACCATACCTCAAGTAAATATTTGAGGTATAAAAATTTGAGGTTAACTATCTCTATGTACAACATCATAGATAAGCATGAGTAAAAATTTGTTGACTTTTTTCTCGGTCGAGAAATTGGAAATTAAACAACAACAAAAAAGGATTTGTCACGGAATTGTTTCCAAAATTCGTGTTTTCACCCATACCTCAATGTCAAGTCCATTCAAGGGACCATTTCCTAGGTACATGTCTACCAATGACCTACCATTCAAAGACCGATCCAAACTTTTTATTTTTCATTCACAATAATTTATCTCCTAGTTTGGTCTCTGATGGCCCCAAAGACCTCGTCATGCTAAACTTCCAAAGTAAGAGAAGGAAATTTAAACCACAAAGACACTATGTTAGATCCTTCCCTTAATGGCATGTTTTCGTCTGTATTCCAAAGAATGGCACTATTTTCGTCGATATTCCAATGAATGGCATGTTTTCGTCGTTGTTCCAACAAATGCCATGTTTTCATTGATATAGCGATGAAAGGTGCATAACGTCGCTAAAGCGATGATCGTCGGGGGCATTTTCAAATTTTTCCAAAAATTTAAATGATTTTTCTATGAAAAATGTGATTTTAACTTTTTTCGTGGAAAACTTTTGTGGAACTTTTGAGCCATATGTAGTAGTGACGGAATCTGCATCATAGGTTCTAATGGCTGAACTTTTCTCTGTTAGGCATATATATCAGGCTTTGTTGTGCTGAGAAGAATGGACTGAACTTGGGTCAGAATCCCTGGAAAAAGGGACAAAGAGACAGAAAAGCCAGCATGGATCCTCCAAATTGACTATAAAGGTGGAATAGCCTAATAAAGTTTATTTAATATTGATGTTTAGTCACTATTGATTTCAAATCTTGGATGCATTAACATTACATTACGATAGAAAAAGAAGCGGCAAACATTTTTATAATTATTAATTTAATTGAAAATTTGTGTTTTTTTCATAATATTTTTCTATGTGTTCAAAGAGTAAAGATAACAAGTTTCAAACTATGTAAGGATTCATCTCAAACATTGTTGGAATTTCCATGTGTTGAAAACATTATATATAAGTAGTACAAAAATTCTTTCCATGCCAATGTGTTTCGAGCATTTTTTTATAGGTGTTGCAATTTAAAAATATGATTTTTTTTGTAATCTATACTTCAATCAATATTACATACATAAATTAAATGCTTGCTAATATATTGAAATTCCTAATATGTATAGTTCTTTAACCATTTATCATATTTATCTTACGTAAAGATCATGTCTAAATGTCTATCAAGTATTTATCTTGACAAGTAAATGTATTTATTGAATTTTTTAGTTACATCGATTAAATGTGAATGTAATGACGAAATATGCCACATAAATATTATTAAATGATAGAGTAACATGTGACATGACAATGATTTGAATATATATAACCATGAGCTTGCATGTTACAATTTTATGTGTTATGCAACTTACATTTTGTTATTTTCTATAATTTTATTTTATTGATATGTTATAGTTTTATTAATTATGCCACATTTCCTCCATTGTTATTGATCATATTATTTACTTATGATAATGTTCAAATTCATGAAACCATATATGTTTTTATTTTCCAGATCTTTGCATAAAATTCAAAGAAAAATGGATGTTAAAAAAATCAAACATCGTCCAATAGTGTGCATCAAACACCTTATAGATGAACAAGGGTTGAGACATCAATTTCAAATAAATGTTCTACATCTTGGAAGGGGAAACATTTCCAAGCCTGAAATTCAAAAGGAGATGGGGAAGAAATTCAACATTACCGATACACAAAAAATATTTATTTATGGTTTTCCTACATATGGAAAAAGATCATCAGGTTCTGTTTTGATATATGACAAGCTAGAGGATGCAATAAAATATGAGCCTAACCATAGATTGTTGAAGAACACAATTCATGATTTTGGCACGAATACCAATAAAAATACTGAGAAAAGAGCAAATAAATTCGTGGTGTCATGCCAAAAAGAAAGAGATTTGAGCCACTCTTTTCATCCTCTATATAGGAAAAAATAGTTTCAAACTACATTTTGTTCATTTTCGTATCATTGTATTTATTTGACAGTATCATTACATGCAGTTATATAAATCTCTTAAACATATTTTATAATTTTTAGTCCATTTTTTAATTTTACTTTGTTCATAAATAATCCATTATCAAGTTGTACTTTATTTGTAAGTAGTTTAAAGAGTTTTTTGTGTTCATTTAAATAAATTATTGTTAAAAGATCTTATCATTATGTTGACAAAAACTATGTATTTTTATTGTTTTTTAGTTATTTGAAAATGGATCCCAGCATTTGGAGTTTACTGCCACTCGAGTTTCTAGATATGATCATCCTATGGGTTCCCTTTTGAACATTGATACACTTTCGATCAATTTAAACATTCTAAAGAGCTATTTTCCAAACCAACTTTTGTTAGTGTTTGGAAAAAGAACAATATAACTAAAATTGGGTTTTTAATTCAATTTTGGGGACACTATCAAAACCATATAGTATATAAGCTTATCAATCGTATATTAAATACATCTTTGTTGCATGTCCCTTATCCAAAATATAGATATACGATTGAATGTACAGTTCGTTCAATCAATTTTCTCTCAAAATATTGTCATCTACCAGGGCATAAGGATTATTACATCGTAAATCCATTCATAAAGCATTTTTTAAATATAGGCATTATTGATATAGGATTCCATGGTTTCTTTTCTTTGATAGGAAACACTGGTCAACAGAGACATGGATGGCTACTTGTACGCCATAAGCACAATGAAGACGGTTCTAAATTTTTTATCTACAGCAATATGAAAAGAGTTTGGAGAGAAACAAGTGGTGCTGATGGTGAACCTACTACTCCTAAAGATGTTGTTTTTTTAAAGGAAATATATTGGTTGCATGTGAAAATAAATTTTGAATAAGATGCCTTATATGTGTATAGAATGTAATCACTAAACATTGAATTGAATATATGGGGTGTGCATTCAATTTACACAGGATGTAGGAAACAATCTATGTGTCTCACCATACAATGCAACCAACTGCTATGTCTTTTGAATTATGGTTTTACAAGTATATGGTGCATAGATGAAATTCAGGATTTCAAACGTGGTCAAGATCGCGTTCAACAAACAAAGAGTAATTTCGAGGATGGTAGAGGGTTAAAATGGACCCTTTTACAAGGTATGACAAGAAATATAAATACACATTGTTCATATTATCTACCATTCCATGCAGTGGGAATTTCCATACTGATGTGCAAGAATGCTGATATTCCATTCATATACTATGATTTGAAAACTTGCAATATTACTCATTTAGCAGCTGATGAAAGATCAACGTTTGCAAATCACCATCTATCTATCCTAACAATCAATCAATGCAGTAACGTTATCATGTATAAGAATTTAGTTCCTCTCACTCCAAGCATGAATTCATTCAATGATCTTATCCCATTCCCTACAACATGGTTTTAGTCCTCGCAAGGTTTTGGCATGTAATTCAATAGGTATTAATCATTGTAAACACAACTATGTTTTGGTTTTCACATCATGTGCAAATTTTAGTACCTTTTGGTATTAAATTAAAACATGGCCTAAGCCTGTGAAATGTTTTAGAAAGGAATTCAATACGCATAGGGAATTATTGGAATAGCTATGTTTTGATTTTTTGCATCAAACCAATCTTTTTTATTATTTTTTATCTAAAAAAAACATTCTTTAGTGTATAATATCATAATTTATTGGCTACATCAGAAATTTAATGAAAATAATATTTTACATCTTTTATATTGTACAAATAATATTACACATCTTTCTTTCACATAATAAAACAAATTCACCAATTATGTTGATAGTTATACTAATATATCCTCTTATGTCGTGCTATATTAAAAAAATTAATGCATATATATGTCGTATTGGACATTTATTAAGCAGATACAATTTTCCACGTTTTCATTATTGTGGTTAAAATGTAAACATTCATGTGTATGCTTCTTTGGAATGTTTCATTGACTCTATCATTTTATATATGTTGTATTTTAAGAAAATGAATTCCAACTATACCAGGAATGACCAATACAATCACACAAACAATGCATTATAAACAAATGAAAAAAAAAGCATTCAATTTGAACTCGTGATCAATACAAAAATTGCAGATTCTCATACATTTTTTTTTCTCTTGAAAGAACAAAGATATTCCATAATTGGTCCACAACTGACATTTGTGCCTTATTCAAATGAAAACAACATAACTTACAATCATGTAGATTAAAATAACTTTCTATACTAACTTGAACTACTGTACAAGGTTTTTTAAGAACTTCATATTCAATTCTCAATACATTATTACACGTGCTCAAATAAAAATTTAATTAATCTATGCAATTATTGCAATTAAAAGCACATATTTCAACTTTCAACAATCCATACTTTCATTGACATTATATTCATAAATGCAATGCTTAGTAATATATTTAAATTGTGACTATGTATATTCCTTTAACCATTTATCACATTTGTTTTACATAAACATCATTAACATTGCAGATATGGAACTCAATTTCGTTATAAACTAATAAAATTTGACATTAATTACATAACAATTAAACAACTGTTGCACTATTAGAATATAGGAAAACATTTCAGCAACATATTAACTATTTATTAAAAATGGTAATGTTGCAATGTGACATTTCAAAGGAATATTATCAAATTGCCACAATCCCACATGGTTACTTCATGTTGTTATAATTATCATTCATATTTTAGTAATTATTTATGTATAATTGCAACAAATTACATTAAGGAACACAACCATACTAAATCGTAACCATTCAGGTATGTCGCAATACAACATAAACTCCCATGAACATTGCATCCCAACATAACCATTTATAAACGTGAGTATGTGACAAAAACCAATAAGGAATGGATGAATGATGTAATCCATCATACCCCTTGATGCATGTTTAAATGAAACAAAACCATTTATAAAAATAACTAAAGCCAAGCCTTCCAAAACCTTGCAAAAAAGCTCAGAATTTGACAGAATTCATGAAATAACACAACCAAAATACAACATAACCACGAAGGAATGTCACAAGCCACCATAAGCACCAATGAACATCATAAGCCAAGATAACCCTTCATGGATTTCAGAATGCAGAAAAAAACAAAAAAAAACAAGGAATGTAGAAAACATAACTAAACCCAACCCTTGTAAAACCCTAATTTTATTAATTCCACAATACAAGAAAAACAATTTATAAACATAACCATAATGCAATATGACTATTGATGAAAGTCACAATCCAATATGAGTCTTCATAAATGTCATAATGCAACATAATTCTTGATCCATGTCAGATACCAACAAAACCACACCAAATGAATCTCCTAATCCAACAAAACCAATTAACAAACATAACCATGCAAAACTTTCACAATGCAAAATGGACATTCATGAATGTCCTAACACAAGATAAAACTTGATGTATGTCGAAATACAACAAAACCATTGCAAACATAAGTAACCCCAACTATTACAAAACCTTACAATCCAACAAAATTCATGATCAATGTTAACCATAATACAACATACCCATGGACAAATTACACATTCCGAGATAAACCTTCATTAAGTTTAGAATGCAAAAAAAAGAACGTATCAAACATAACTAAACCCAACCCTTGCAAAACCTTATAACAAATGTCATAATTCAAGAAAAGCAATTTATAAACATAACCATAATGCAACATGACCATCGATGAAAGATGCCATCCAATATAAGCCTTCATAAATGTCGTAATGCAACATAACCCTTGATGTACGTCAGAATCCAAGAAAACCATTCCAAATGTTATCTAATAATCCAACAAAAGAAATTAATGAACATAACCATAATGCAACATAACCATAATTCAAGATAACACTTGATGTATGTCAAAATACAACAAAACCATTGCATACATAAGTAAACCCAACTCTTAGAAAACCTTACAATATAACAAAATACATGAATAAACATAACCATAATACAACATACCCATGGAAAAATGGAAGAATCCAACATAAACCTAACCCTATATGAATATAATAACCTAACATAACCCTTGACATATGCTATAATGGGAAAAAAAATCCAAATATAACTAAACCCAACTACTACAAAACAATTTAATCAATCTCATAATGTGGCAAAAATAAAGCAAGCAACATTACCATAATGCAATATGACCATGGATCAACATCGCAATTCAACTTAACACATTGACTATGATAATCCAACATAGCACTTGATAAACCAAATAAATATTGTATTGATTACATTACTTTTAATGACGTAATGCAACCAACCACATTAATGATCATAACGATAATACAACATATTCATAGAGAAATGGCATAATCAAACATAACCCTCAATGAACATTGTCATCCAACATAACCCTTGATGTATGTCAAAATGGAATAAACAATTCAAAATATGACTACACCTAATCCTTGCGAAAAGTTATAATGAATCACATAATGTGACAAAACCCATTAAGGAACATAACCATAATGCAACATGGTGGTGGATGGATATTGTGATATAGCTTAACATAACCATAATGCAACATGACCATGGACCATTTTGACAATCCAGCTTAACAGTTAATGAAAATTGCAATCCAACATAACACTTCATAAACATTGCAATGCAAGGAAACCATTAAGGAACTTGTCAAATATAACAAAACCATTGAGATACATTCCAAATATAAATGTGGGAATTTATGTAACACCGATATGGTTCTCTCAATCAAATATAACAGACTTGAGAATTGTATCACTGTTACAATATAATAATAGCTCAAATGAACAGTGCATACATAAATCTCAGTGGAATTATAAATTAAATAATTAATATACTTATTAGATTACTTGAATATCTTAATAAAACCAAACACATTAATGGAAATAACCATAATACAACATAATCATCGAGAAATGATGCAATCCAACATAATGCTCAATGAACATCGTCATCAAACATAACCCTTCACAAGATCTTTGCAATCCAACATAGTGTTTATTAATTGTTACAATATTAAAATTCATTAAAGAACACATCCATATTAAAATCTAATAAAACCTTTGATGAACATTGCATATATGAAACTCAATTTCATATTAATTACATAACAATTAAACAACTTTTACACTATTAGAATCTAGTAAAACATTTCAACAACATATTAAATTTTGATTAAACATGATAATGTTGCAATGTGACATTTCCAAGGAATATTATCAAATTCCCACAATCCCACATGGTTACGTTATGTTATTATATTGTCATGGATTTTTTGTTTTTAATAAATTTGTATAACTGCAACAAATTACATTAAGCAACACAACCATACTGAATCGTAACCATTCAGATATGTCACAATCCAACATAAACCATCATGAACATTTCATCCCAACATAACCAATTATAATTGTGACAATGTGACAAAAACTAGTAAGGAATGGATGAATGATGTAATTTATCATAACCCTTGATGAATGTTTAAATCAAACAAAACCATTTATGAAAATAACTAAACCCAACCATTGAAAAACCTTACAACAAATCTCACACATTAATAAAAATCATGAAATAACATAAACATAATACAACATAACCACCAAGGAATATCAAAAGTCACCATAAGCGCCAATGAACATCATAACCAAGATAGCCCTTCATCAATTTTAGAATGCAAAAAAATAAAGGAACGTAGCAAACATAACTAAACCAAACCCTTGCAAAACTTTATAATGAATGCCATAACCCAAGAAAACCAATTTATAAACATAACCATAATGAAACATGACAATCGAGGAAAGTCATGATCCAATATGAGCCTTCATAAATGTCGTAATGCAACATAACGCTTGATGCATGTTGAAATCCAACAAAACCATTCCAAATGAATCCATAATCCAACAAAAGAAATTAATTAACATAACCATAATGCGATATAACCTTGCAAAATTTTCACAATGCAATATGGACCTTCATGAATGTCATAACACAAGGTAACACTTGATGGATGTCAAAATACAACAAAACCATTGCAATCATAAGTAAACCCAACTATTACAAAACCTTACAATCCAATAAAATTCATGGATGAACATAACCGTAATACATCATACCCACGGACAAATGGGACAATCCAAGTTAACCCTAACCCTATATGAACATAGTAACCTAAACCCTAAGCCCTTAACATATGTCAGAATGGAACAAAATTAATCCAAATATAACTAAACCCAGCTGCTACAAAACAATTTAATGAATCTCATAGTGCAACAAAAATCCAGTAAGAAACATTACCATAATGCAACATGACAATGGAGCAGCATTGGAATTCAAATTAACAGTCATTGACTATCGTAATCCAACATAGCATTTCATAAATTAAATAAATGTTGTATTGATTACTTTACATTAAATTTCGTAATGCGAACAAACACATTAATGAACATAACAATAATACAACATATTCGTGAAGAAATGGCACAATCCAACATAAACCTCCATGAACATTGTTATCCAACATTTCACAAAAACTTTGCAATCCAAAATAGCCTTTATTAATTGTTACAGTATTACAATGTATCACAATCTAATATCATTTATTAAAGGTATGATAAATTAATTGAATGAACATATTCATAATTAATATATAATACTACTTAAAACAAAATAATACTTAAAAAAATAAATTACATTATTTTTTAATTATTATCTCTATGTAATAACAACTAATCAACAACATCAAACTATGATAACAAAATAAAAAATTAAATAATAATATTTTGAATACACTAATGTTATTCATATTTCTAGCTTAAAATTACTCTCCACGAAATATAGATTTTTAATTAATTATTAATAAAATAATTTTCACCTATAATTACATTACTTTTAATGTATCATTAATTTATAAATAATTTTTATGCTATAAAGTTTTTATAACATCAATAATTAAACAACCTATTCTGATAATATTATAATCTCATGGAATTATTCTTAATGTTATTATTATTCCTAATTGTTTTAAACTCAATTCAAAACCAACTGTGGTGTAAAGATATGATGGCTTAGTTAAACCATTGGGGCATTAATGAAAACGACATTTTGCAGAACATTAACAATGTAAAAAATATTATTACTTCTAAGTTTAAAGAGAATTTCTTGTGTGAGAAAAATTTAACGCTTAAGAGAAAATTAAGATACTATAAGGAGGTCACTAATCATAACTTGGAATATTAGAAGTATCTCTCGATCGTAACTAGCTCATGAAAGAAAATTAATATAGTCAAGATTAGAATGAACTCTCATGAACTCCATAGCGAAACAGGGGGTTGGTCTATTCCTAAAACTCCATAGGAGGAAAGGGCTTTTCATTTGTGTGAATCTATGAGCATTGGGGATGAAAATCACTTTCTCTTAGAGTGCCTTTCTTACACCCACATTAGATCTAAGTTTCATAGTATTTGCTACAATACAAACCTTTATAGCCTCCTAACTTGCCAAAACTATAGTGAGCTTAAAAAGCTTCCTGGAAAGCTTTTTTAGCACAGGAACAAGATTTTAAAGTAATCCAAGTATTATCCTTTAAATTAATCCAAGTATTATCCTTCTTAAGGTCAGATAGACCAAAGTTGGTCTCAGTGGACTTTAATCATCATCAACATCATAAATTATTAATTAAAATATAACAACATAATTTAAAGACATTAATGATTACATATTAATTAAAATATAACAACATAATTTAAAGACATTAATGATTACAACGTTAATTAACGACATCAAATTAAAATCACTTCTGAACTTTTTTTATTAAGTCACATTATTGTTTGATTAATTATCATATTATTACAGTTTTTTTAAACATTAATAAAATTAATGTGTCTGAATAGGTAGATAGGCCTAAATTTAGGCACATACTTTTTTAATTAATGTTTTTTGTTCGTGTATTCAGACACATTAATTTTATTAATGTGGTTGTTGCTAGTACTTATGTTATACTATAAATGGATAACTACAAGCATAGATCCAAATCCTGGGCTCTACCAAGGGCCAAGAGGGGGCCATGGTTTTAACACATACTTTTAAAACCATGGATTGTTTAGGAGGTCCTTGCATGTGGTTTTAAAACCACATGAAAGACCCTCCTAAACCATGTACAATAAAACCATGGGTTGTTTAGGATGCCTTGCATATGGTTTTAAAACCATTTGCAAGGCCCTCCTAAACCATGTACAATAAAACCATGAGTTGTTTAGGAGGCCTTGCACATGGTTTTAAAACCATGTGTAAGGCCAACATTTTCTTGAAGATAATTAAATTTATTATTTTTTATTATTTTGATACAACCCAAATAATATTTATTATTTTTATTAATATTTTGTTATAAACAAAAGTTACAACATCTCCCTCATACTCCATTCACCAACCACTTTACTTATGATTGTACTAATTTTGTGATAAATACAAGTATCTAAGTATTCTATAATTTAAAAACTTATCTTGAAAAACATAATAATTTTTTATCAAAACGATAAGTATACAACTGAAAGAGTGTTAAGCAACCATTAACATAACTCCAATTCTACTACAATTATATAATTTAGGCTTTGTTTTAAGAATACTTGGATTTAAAGAGATGTCACACCAATCTATTAGGCAAGAATAGTATGTGAACCTAACAATGAATATCTTAATATCTTTTATTAAAGGTATGATAAATTAATTAAATGAATATATTTATAATTAATATATAATATACTATTTAAAACAAAATAATACTTAAAAAATAAATTACACTATTTTTTAATTATTATTTCTATACAATAACAAAATTAAATAATAATATTTTGAATAAACTAATTTAATTCATATGTCTATCTTAAAATCATTCTCCATAAAATATAGATTTTTAATAAAATATTAATAAAATAATTTTCACCTATTTTGCAAAATTACATTACTTTTAATGTATCATTCATTTATAAATAATTACTATGTTAAAAAGTTTTTATAACATCAATCATTAAATAGGGTATTCTCATAATATTATAATGTCATGGAATTATTCCTAATTGCTTTAAACTCAAGTCAAAACCAACTACTCCTCAAGAGGTGTTGGTGTAAAGATACCATGGCTTGGTTAAACCATTGGGGCATTAATAAAAACCAAATTTTGGAGAACAATGTCAAAAATATTATTACTTCCAAGTTTAAAGAGAATTCCTAGTGTCACAAAAATTTAGGGGTTAAGAGAAAATTAAGATACTATAAGGAGGTCATTAATCCTAACTTGGAAGATTAGAAGTATCTCTCTGTAGTAAGCAGCTCACCAAACAAAATTAATATAGCCAAGATTAGAACGAAGACGCATGAACTCCATAGCTAAATAGGGAGTTGGTCTATTCCTAAAACTCCATGGGTGGAAAGGGTTTGCCATCTGTGTGAGTCGTGTGAGTGTGTGAGTCTATGAGCGTTGAGGATGAAAATCACTTTCTCTTAGAGTATCTTGCTTACACCCACGTTAGATTTGAGTTTCATAGTATTTGCTACAATAAAAACATTTATAGCCTCCTTACTTGCCAAAACTAAAGTGAGTTTGGAAAGCTTCTTGCCAAGTTTTTTGAGCACAAGAACAAGATTTTAAAGTAAACCAAGTATTATCTTTCTTAAGGTCCAATAGAACAAAGTTGGTCTCAGTACAAGTTAATCATCATCATCATATTATTTCATTAAAAATTACATGTTAATTAATGACATAAAATCTCTTATGAAAGTTTTTTATTAAGTCACATTATTGTTTGATTAACTATCATATTATTACAATTTTTTTAAAACATTAATTTAAAATTAGAAGTACTTCGATAGGCTTAAATTTAGGCACATACTTTTTTTTATTAATGTTTTTCCTTATAGTATGTACTTAAATTTACACCTATGAGCATATTCATACACATTAATTTTACTAATGTGGTTGTTGCTAGTGCTTATGTTATACTATAAACGGATAACTACCGCGCGAGATCCAACTCCTAGGCTCTATCAAGCTCCTAGAGGGATCAAATCTATTGATCTAGGATTGAAAATGGTTTTAAAACCATGCTTTTAACACATGCTTTTAAAACCATGGGTTGTTTAGGAAGTCCTTGTACATGGTTTTAAAACCACGTGCAAGGCCCTCCTAAACCATGTACAATAAAACCATGGGTTGTTTAGGAAGCCTTGCACATGGTTTTAAAACCATTTGCAAGGCCCTCCTAAACCATGTACAATAAAACCATAAGTTGTTTAAGAGGCTTTGCACATGGTTTTAAGACGATTTGCAAGGCCCTCCTAAACCATGTACAATAAAACCATGAATTGTTTAGGAGGCCTTGCACATGGTTTTAAAACCATGCCATGTGCAAGGCCAACATTTGTTTTTGCATAGGCCGACATAATATCAACAAATGTTACAAGATCTCCCTATCTCCCTCTTAGTGAGATGTAGCTGTGGCCCCAATAACGATATCATAATTAGTTTAATGTTTAGCTTTTGTTCAACAACAACCTATCTCAAAACTAATTGGCTAGCTTTGCTTATGAGCTTTCAGCAACCAGTTTGCTTATAGTTATACTAATTTTATGAAAAATACAAATATCTAAATATTTTATAATTAAAAAACTTATTTAAATAACATCATAATATTTTTTATCATGATTTGACTTTTTGTTTCGTAACTCAAAGAGAAAAATAATTATCCAAAGAGATGTCACACCAATGCATAATGGAAGAACACTATGTGAACCTAACAATGAATATCCTTTGAAGACGTGTGTTCACATACTAACTGTTAAAACTTTGATCAAAGAAAGAGACATAGGATATATCAGATATGAAGATATACATCAAGGGATGTGAAAATTCATACAAAGATGATCTTCAGCCATGATTCATATGGACTCTATGCTCGTACCACGACCAAGTCCCACGCCTGCTGCCGGCAAACACAAGGTCGGTTGGAGGGGACTTCTCAGAAAATTATAATTTTAAATCACATTACAACTCAATTGCTGCTTTGACAAATTTATTGACTGTAACTACCAATAATTTATTTAAAAATAAGATTACAACTCAGCTTGTGCTACCACTTTACGGAAAATTCCATTACCTGCTATTCAAACTGAATCAAGATATGGTCAGTGCATCAATCACAACATTTATTACAAAGGGCTCCACAAGAGCAACATGTCACTTACAAAAGTAGAACCTAGATAGATGAGGAGGGTAACAAGGAGGGTAACAGTCATTCCTCTCAACCACTCAAGCTACATCCATTTGACAGACAACTCAACTTGTGCTACCATAAATTTACAATAACTATCCATGAATTCTCATGAATTTTAATTTTATCACGAAAAACTTTGCATAATGCATTTACTTATTCGTACGGGGTTCCCACTGGCCATAGAGGGAGTTTGCATAATGCATTTACTTATTCGTACGGGGTTCCCACTGGCCATAGAGGGAGTCCGTATTGCAGGGCTTGACTTTGATTGATTTGACGTGGCATTAGTTGAGATTTGGGGTTCTAGAAGCGTTGACCAATGTGAATGCCATAATGCCATTACCTGGCCTCAAATTTCTTATTCAACTGTTGTTGTTGATCACGTCAATCCAAAGCACGAATTTGTCGTGTTGAAAATCATGGTGTTTATATGTGTATGTGATATTCCGTTACGAATTCGTGGAGTCTTAGTAGCAAGAAATTCTTCCGCAGATCGATTCTTATATCATATTTGGGTGCAATCTGCTCCTCTCGTATTGTCTTGTGCAGTTGATTTTGTGGTAAGAAATTTGTTTATATAGTATTTTGCAGGGTTAAAATTAATCGGCTTGTAGCAAAGTAATGATTGTTGTCACAGGTTTGTTGGATTTTATATTGAGACTCAAAGATCACCCAACAAGCCGCAGCAATCATTGCTATGATCCAACTGGTTAATGATCGCCACAATACATTAATTGAAGTTCAGTAACCTTACCTGAATACATTTCTAAGAATATTTAGTGGCCAGAATTTTCTCTGACATTACCTGAATCTACCGTTTTTTCTATTTCAGGCATTTGCAGACATGTCAGGGGATCAACTCGGTAACGTTGAATATAAAGAGGTGAATATCAAACACTACCATAATACTAATAAATAGCCAGGCGGATTCGGTTCTAGGCTGATGTTCCTTAAACTCAATCCTGATCATACAGGCATTCATTCAAAGCTCGCGAGGAGTAAAGCTATTTACATGCAGATGGATACCGACAGATAAAGAAGCCAAAGCCCTTATATTTCTCTGCCATGGTCAGCATCAAATAGCTTTTTAATTTGCTCGCCAGAGTTTAATTTATATCTTCATACAATCTTAATCATGATTCCATACATTCGTAACTGTGTAAATTTCGTAAAGATTTAGGGTTTCTATTGTTTAATTTGTTTTGTTTTCGTGGTTGTAGGCTATGCTATGGAGTGCAGCATTTTCATGGAAGGTACTTGGACTGGCTCTATCGGTTGTTAATGGGCTATAAATGAATATGGAAAGGATAGGATATTAATGAATGAACAATACTTTGTAGAGACTGAAATTTATGTTAACATGACTAATAACTCAAGTGGAGCTATATTATTATCAGACACAGGAATGAGGCTTGCAAAGGCCGGGTACGCAGTATTTGGAATAGATTGCGAAGGGCATGGCAAATCTGATGGATTAAGTGGTTATATACAAAACTTCGATGACCTTGTATTGGATTCTGTATCTTTTTTCGGAAGCGTGGCTGGTACGTATAATTAGGTTAATTTTGTAATTTCCATATCGTAAAATTGAATATTTTCATTTAAGTTTGAGAAGATGTACAAATTGCAGAGAGAATTGAGTATAGGAATAAAGCGAGGTTCCTTTATGGCGAATCAATGGGAGGAGCTGTGGCACTTCTCATCCATCGAAAACAGCCCAACTATTGGAATGGCGCTGTACTTGTTGCCCCCATGTGCAAGGTATATAAATATATGTAGCCTTTGTTCAGTAACCCTTCCGGGTGGGTGATTTAAAAGTCCTTTGATTCTTAATAGAATATCAAGAACTGCTTTTTCTTCCTGAAAAAAAGGTATATATAAATATGGATTTTTATAATTTCAGGAATTAGTTGAATCCCTTGCAAGCAAGTATTATTATTGTGGAACATTTCAGTACTTCTGGATATTCAATTT